>NEWO01000105.1:867685-900322 GCA_003013225.1 Phalaenopsis aphrodite | reverse complement strand
ATAATCTCTCAATATTTATATGGATCTTTTTAGATTCGAAATTTATAGAAGTGTCAAATTAATTATAATTGATGACTATTAGAGCTCCATTTTAAAACAATTGGAGATTGCATTCACTTTTATAAACTATGGGACTAAAACGACCACATATACATCAAATCATATTAAAAAATTGAGCTTTTACAAGTATATCATCCAATTTTTATACGCATACTAAAAAGTATCAGCACGAATCTCGAAGAGATATAATATCATAGTCGTGGCAAAGCATGCCAAAGACGAGACCGACGATAGAAAACTCGAGGCCCAATTTTTTGATCAAAGGTATCATGACCAAGACTAACTAAGGCCCCATTTGGGGCGATGGTAAAGCCGCGGCATGGCGAGGCCCAACGTGTTTAGGTTGTTTGGGACAGCTGGTCAGCCACACTGGCTTGCAAATCTCTTTAAACACCGACAACGGGTTGACCCCACAGCCCCAGTACATTCCTAGGCATTTTACCCATGTGCCCTCCCTATTTGTGATTCTGCCCTAACTCATCTTCTTCGTCGTTCGGTTGCAATCCCTTTCTGGTTCATCTGCAATTCCCCCCCTCCCGCGCTCCTCTTCTCTTGTGTTTCTCATTTCCTAGTTGGTTGGATCTGTGATGTTAGATTTTAAAATGTTATTCTACAATGTGGATGTGTGATTTGGATGTGAATTTTTGCTTGTTCTTGGTGGCCAAAGTTAGGGATTGGTTTGTTGTTTGAAAAAAAAAACATTTGTATTGTTCTAAAGTATTTTTTTGCTTTTGAAGTATCTAATATTTGGTTAGAACAGTACAGTTACAAACAACAACGGTTATTTTTCCAGAAACTGTTGTCGCACAGCTATGTTCACACAGCTGCAACAAACAATCAGTCGGCTTCACCGCAGTAGCTTCCTGGGGTAGCTAAATTGTAGCTGAGAAGTTGTAGTTGTCCCAAACAGACCCTAAGACAATCAAACAGTCAGAACCTGGGTAGTTCGATAAGAAGCAAAGCACAGGGAATCCAAGTCATTCCCTGCGATGAAATCAACCTAAAGGAGAAGCTAACCCCCCGAGAATGATAGTTCTATCAGAAGCATCCAACAGCCTCCCTGAACATCATTATTAATCATCAAGACGAGTCTCGACTATCCCTCAAGACCAGTTCGTCTAAAGGCGATTGTTTATCGAATTACGGTGATTTATCCTCTGCTCGATAACTTAGATTTGCTTTGACAACTAGAACTCCTTATTAGGGATCGAGTGTCAGTAGCCAAATTTGATAAGTCAATCGACTCGACTTAATCGGTTGAGTTAATTATGTCGACTCCTTACCAATAAAAGGTCAGCCAACTAATATCAACGAGCATATCCAACCAAGACTCTCTACTCGACTTGGCCAACTAGGCTCACTCACTTGGCCAACCAACAATAGTCAACAAGCTTAGCCGACCAGCAGCTCCTACCAAGCGCTCGCTCGTCTAGCCAACTACGTCGTAGAACAATTAGAACAATCAGGCTCTGGGTCCATATATGTAAAACACCTACAATGTGATGTACATTCCGCACTAAAGCATGGGCATAAATGTAAATTCACATATTATACATCTTTTCTCTATGAATAAGATATCATTCTATGGATAAAAGGGTACACACACACCACATAAATTATTGTTCATTATGCATTTCTCTCTTTCTCTATCATTTGATGTGATTCAAGAACAAATTTTGATTCAACATTATGCATTGACATAAAATCCAAACTTCATATTTTACATTCTTGCCACCCAATTTTCTAGCATCACAAAAAGTCTTAATTTTAACTTCTAAAATTTAAAATACACATTTTTATGCTTAAATAAAGCACCATGTATGTAAACATTTTAACTTTTAAAATTGAAAGTAATTTCATTAGCATAATATCAAAAATTTTAATGAATATTTTTTTATATGGTTAATATTAAAGTAATGAAATTTAATAAAAAGTATTAGAAATTCACATAAGTGGCATGCCATGACATCACTTATACGTAACACGATATAATGTAATAATACGAAAAATAGATAAGAGTTAGCTAGGTGCAGGGCTGTTAAAAAAAGCCTGTTGTCTGTGAACAACTCATGTCCAACTTGTTAAGTTGCTCATATTTGATTCATTCATTAAATAAGCCAAAAACAAACAAATGAAGAAATATTTAATGCAAACTTGACTTTCTATTAATGTGGTGAAGATGTTGGTAGCGATGATAGTCATGCAGTTGTCCACTAGCAATGCTAGTAAGCATGGCCTTAGAGATTAACATACTATGGCAATATATCAGGGTAATGATTATACATTGAAAATAGACAAGCTACAATGGCTGGGCAAAGTCAAATAAACTGTCGCGACAAGGCAATACCAGTCAAACAATGGGCAAACTGTGTGAGTCGATCGATGATGTATTAAACCGGTTAGGCAATAACAATTGAATGATAGTGATTATTGACGATGTTCATGTTGAGCGTTGAACATGACTCTCTTAAAATATTCAAGCTCTTTAAAACCAAATACCTTACAAGAGAATCTATGTTCGTTAAGACAACTAAAGATCATTCATTTAACATTTGAATGTTTTAATAATTAAGACATTGGGTGATATCAGGCTTATTGAGTTCCTCTCACAGTGCAAAAATGATCTGATTTGAGATCTAATAAGACTTCTATATATTTACTTACTTTTTAGGAAGTTTTAGAGTTAATTTTATGTAGTTACTTTTTTTTTTTTACATTTTTAGCACCTAATCTTTTATAACATGTCAAAAATACCAGTAGTTTAAAATAATATTAAAATACACTATTAATGGTATAGATATAAATATTTAAGTTTAGGTACTAAATATATAAATACACAAGAATTGAGTGGTACATAGCTAAAAATTTCCAACATATTTTGTGATAAATGCCAAAAATTATAAATACTAACAAGTAAGGTGTCAAAATAATCCCAAACTAATTATAGGAAGCAATTTTACTCCCTGAATTTATAGAAGCATCAAATTCATCCCAAACTATTCAAACTTGGGCTAAAATAGTTCCCATTGAGGACTATTAAAGGCTCAATTTATTAAATTAGGGACCAATTTAGTCTCTGACTAAAAAGGCCACATGTATATAATTAAGGGAATATTTTGGCACTTATACCCCAAGTTATTCCAAGCCATTATATGCACAATGTAATTATTTGGCTTTCTATTAAATATCTTATTCTGCCAAGGGACACAACAAACATATATAGAGAGAGAGAGAGAGAGAGAGAGAGAGAGAGAGAGATGCTGAAAACAACATAATTAGTATTATGAAAAAGGGACACAACAAACATATCATAAAACTCTTATGTATTTACATATCCAACACCTAAACATTCATATTTACACACATCGCTCAAACTTTTAAACATCAAATCAATAAAATTATCATCACTATCTTTTGAAGAGTGAAATACACATTTCTAGGTTATAAGTGTAAATACATAAGAATTTGGTGGTATGTATGTAAATTTCCCTATAATAAAATAAAAAAAAATCAAAGCAACATAAATACTGAAGGAAACAGGCTCTGCTTATTTCATCTTTAAATAAAGACAGCATTCTACAAAAAAAGGGGACAGCAATAATTATTGAGACTGTCCCTAAACTCTTCCCAGCAGTAAAGAGAACACCAAACCGCACAAGAGAGAAGAAAAAAAGAACAGAACATCAAACAAAAATGAACTTTAGAACAACAACACTTCCTACTAAAACAGAAAAAAAAAAATGAAAATAACAGAATTCTATAATACAAATGCCGCCCAAAACATGGGCAGCAATGCAACGCATGATAAATGAAAGAATTGCAACCATACCCGCAACGGTTTGATCCGTTTAATCCTAACCTTCTTCTATCAAAGTAAAGTTTCAGAACTCAGTCATGAATCTCGATCTGAACAAGCTGAGTTGAGCTGAGTAAAGCGGGATGAGAGCATTGTTTCCCTTCAGAGTGTTTTGCTGAGCAAAGGTTAGGTTAGCAGAGAATCGTGTTAGATCAACAAAAATACCTGATGCGATGAAGTTCGCTGCTTTCATGCAAAATCTGCGAAAACTGGTCGAAAAAAACCAATCTTTGCGACGAGAAAGCTTAAAGCAGATCCTTTTCTGTATTTTTATACTATAAAACAGCAAACTGTACAATTAGTTGTCTCCTCCTTGCAGCTCAGCTGCTCTCTGTCTCATCATCTCCATCACAGCGGCCCTCCGACGGGACTCAGACTGCTGTTGCAATCTCCTAAGATGCTCCTTCAAATCCCTGGATTTGCAGCAGAAGCATCGATTAAGCACCGAGTTCAAATTAAAAGCAAGATGAAAGTGAAACTCGTGTAAACTCACTTGCAACGCGGAACAATGCACTCCGACTCTTTGCAGGCTCGAGCATGAAGTTGTAATAAATACCACATTCTTTTGCAGAGGACGCAGCCACCGGAAGCACGAATTTTGCATTGGATGCCATGACGAAAAAGTCCCTTCACTCGGCGGCAGTTCGGGTATTGGCAGTGCGGATAACGGCACTGCGAAGCATGAACCAGCAGTTCGAGCATTTTCCGGAGCTGCAGTTAACAAAAATTGCATAAGAAAATTGTTCAACTATTCCAGAAAAAAAAAGCAAAAGGGGGGCCTTTACATACATACCACAATTCTTATGAATTTGTATATCGAATACCTGAACCTTGACTCTTACATTTCTAATACTCAAATCTTTCATATCACATCATAAATATCACTATTACTAACCTTTTAGAAGAGATGCACACATTTTCATACATTGATAAAGTGGTCTTAACGTAAATATCAAAGGTTAGAAGTTAGATATGTAAATACATAAGAATTGTGTGGCATGTATGTAAATCTTCCAAAAAAATAAAAGAAAAGAAGCAGAAAAATATTAGGAAACCTGACTACTTATATGTGATATTAAGCATCAAACATCTAAAGACAGCACCGAGAAATCAAATAAATATGTATTCAATGCTCTACTAATGCCAACAAGAGTAGCAAGTCTAGCCTAGTCATATTTACAACAAGGAAGATTTACATGCATGCCATTCCATTCATATATATTTACATAACACCTAAACTTAAATATTTAAAATATAAATAGTTATATATATATATATATATANTATATATATATATATATATATATATATATATATATATATATATATATATATATATATATATATATATATATCTATGTATCTCTATATATCTATCTATATATATCTATGTATGTCTATGTATGTATATGTATGTATATGTATGTATATATTCAGAGGATGAGGTACTATTTCTTCATTAATTATGTATCAAATCTAAATCTGAAATATTTATAAAAGACGCTCTCAACAAATATATAATTAAAGTTTCATTCACAAAAGATAATTTATTGGTGCCAATAATGACTTAAAAAATCACCAGAATCTAAGAATTAATCTAAAATAACTAACAAAAAGTTTTGTGAAAAGGGGAAAAAAAATATACGGCACCTGCAGGACGCGTTTTTGTCTGGCTTCTTGACTTTGCGCATCGCGATCCGCATTTGAAGGATGATTGGTCATCTTATGAGGATGGTCGATACCGCCTTCTCTCATATAACAAGCATTGCATACATCGAAATCTGGGCAAACCTCGCAACGCCAACCCTGACCACTTTCAACATCGTGAAGGCACACATTGCACGTCGTCACGAACGCGGGTGCCGTCGGATTATGCAGGTGATATAAGACCATCATCGATGAATGCTTCGCTCGACGCAACGTGTCGTACTGGTAATGGTTGCCTTGACAGAGACTTAGGAACGCCTGCCGAGTGTCGAAAAACTCACTCTCGACGATCTCATCCTTGTCTTTCGTGTCAGCGGCTACGTCGGTGATTTCAATCTGCTCGATTGGTTATGTAAATGTTGATATCACCAAATGGTTGAAGACTTAGAAGAAAAGAGGAGTGAGCGAAAACTTACAGGGAATAGATCATGCCTCTCGCGGCTATTGATTGGATGCCTCTCTCTATCTTCAAGTTTTTGTTCAGCATCATAACATCTGGAAGAACAATTATGTTTTGTTAAATGAATTCGTTTTATGATAATATCATATACAATGTGGTTCTTCTCATATTATGATAGGGAAATTTACAAAACATACCACACAATTCTTATGTATTTACATATCTTATACCTAAGTTTGATATTTACATTTATAACACTTCCATGCTATGAACAGATGCATGAAAAGGTGTACTTCACCTTTAAAAAGTTAGTGATGGTGATATTTTTGATGTGATGTTACAGATTTGACTGTATGCATGTAAATATCAAAATTAGATGTTAGATATGTAAATATATAAAAATTGTGTGGAATGTTAGATATGCAAATATCAAAGAAAGAAGGAACTTACTTATCACAAATCTGAAAATGTTTGCAAATATGGCAAACCCAACGATTTCCTGATACCATTAACATACAACAGTGGGTGCATGCATGCTGCAGATGAACCATGATAAAATCTTCTTTCATGGGAGAGATTGTTTCCCCAAGCTGCGCAATTACAAGTAGAATCAGAACAAAGAAAAAAACATTAGTTTAAAAGCTTGATGAAACAATTCTTATATATTTACATATGGAAACAACTAAATTTCAATATTTACATATATGTCACATTGCCTATGCATGAAAAGGTGTATTTCATTTTTTTTAAATTTAAAATAGTGGTATTTTTTATGTGATATGAAAGATTTGAGTGTGATAAATGTGAAAAAGCAAAATTTAGGTGCTAAACATGTAAATACATAGGAATTAGGTGGGCCCGTATGTAAATGCCCCTGAAGCAAAAGAGCTACCAGCAAAAAAACATTGATCGATTGGACAAACTTGAATAACTCGACAAAATGTACCCCCAAGCTCATTTAAATACATATCCCAATTACTATTTATTTACATATCTAACACCTAAACTTTGCTTTTACATTTATACCATCCGAATCTTTCATATTACATCAAAAATACCACGATTTTAGCGTTTAAAAAGTCAGATACACCTTTTCATGCATAGGAAAGATGGCATATATATGTAAAAATTGAATTTTAGGTATTAGAGATGTAAATATCTGGGAATGGAGTGGCATGTGTGTAAATCTTCATATAAAAAAAAATAGAAAATAGACTTCTTCTACTAGGCCAACAAAAATAATACCTTTTGCATCAATAGAGCATCTTTCGAGGCGTTACAAGCAAGATCAGTATGACCGGCGGCTTTTAAAGCCCTTTTCGTCAATGTCATCTTCGTCTTTCCTTTCTTCTGCTGCTTTCTCCCATCTTCTTCTTGACGAAGCTGATAAATCATGTCCTCCGCCGCGCCAGGCCAATAATCGCCATCGAAATATGGCAACCGTGCTGCCGTAACCTTCGCCTTGCATTCTCCAGTAGATACGAAGAAATGGTCGTATAAATTAGTGAGGCCGACAACAACAGCTTCCTTGTTAGCTTTCCGAAGCATCGACAAGTACCTTAAAAAAAGAAAAGATCAATAAAATCAAGAAAACTTTTACATACATGCCATGCCACCCAATTCTCATGTTTTTGCTTATCAAACACCTAAATTTCACTCTTTACATTTATACCACACAAATTTTTTGATATCACATCAAAAGAACACATCTTTCATGCATGGATATAGTGGCATATATACCTAAAAATTGAAGTTTTGGCGTTAGACATTAAATCTAACACTCACCATTCCCTCAATTTGTCAGATTTTGGTGTCTTCTGAATCTCAGGGTGGCAATACAGGATATAATCTTCGCCTTTCAGGGGAGGACAGGCCCAAATGTAGCAGCTCGTGAAACCGCGCTTTTTACAGTACTCCAGATATCCTATCTGCAAAAATCTAGCCAAAACATTTAGAAAAGAACAACCTGGGGATATATACATGCATAGCACACAATTCTCATGTATTTACATATCTCACACCTAACTTTCATATTTACATACATATCACTTTGATGCTTTAAACCTATGCATTAAAATGTGGATTTCATTTTTAAAAAGCCATAATAGAGCTATTTTTGATGTGATACTAAAGATTGAAGTGTTACATGTGTAAATATGAAAGCTTAGGTGTGAGATATGTAAATACATGAGAACCGCGTGCTGCGTATGTAAATGTTCCGAAAGAAAAAAATAATCATGCAGAGGAAAAAAATTGTACCAGAATTTCGTGATATACAAAAGTCCGCAAAGCTTCGCCGGTAACGGTTTTAATTTCGGGTCTGAAGTATTTCACTGAATCCAAATAAGAAAGGTAAACACGCCTCTGGTTGGGGTGACTACATTCTGAACCAAATTCCTGGACATACATGCCAAAAAGGCACACTTCTACGCCCTCTATCTTCTGAAACAGTAATACAACCTGCAATCAAAAATTGATGAGTGCAAAAGAAGAATTTGTTATGCAATTCTACCCGTTATTAAGGACGAAAAAAGGCAATTACATATCCGCCCGAGCTAAATGCTAGTGTGAGAAATTTTCTTTACCTTTGACTTGTATGGAAACTCTGTTGGGTAATTTTCTTCCTGGAAAATCTCTAAAAAACGCTGCTTGACTTCCAATTTTTTGTCGACTGATGAAACGACCCTCACAACAAGCGATTCTGCTCCTGGAACCTGAATGTAAGCAGAGAAAATAAATTCAGGTTTACAAATATGATTTACATACATGATACACACCACTCAATTCCATGTATTTACATATTGAACACCTAAACTTCCATATTTACAAACATAGCATCCAAATCTTTAACGACATATCAAATATACCACTTCTGCTTATTTTTTAGAAGTGAAATATACCTTTTCATGCATAGGTCAAAATACTATAAATATAAATATGAATGTTTAGATGCTAGATATGTAAAAACATAAAAAATGTGGTATGTATGTAAATCTCCCATTTTTTTACAGGAATTTACATACATACCATCCAATTCCTATGTATAACCTATCTAATACCTAAATGTTACTTTTTATATTTATGCCACCCTAATTTTTCCACAACAAAAAAAAATCACCACTTTAACTTTTAAAAAGCGAAATACTCCTTTTCATGAATAAGCTGGTATATATATGTAAAAAATAAAATTTAGGTGTTAGATATGTAAAGACAAAAGAATTGAGTAGTATGTAGGTTAATTCGCAAGTGCATACTTTCTATATAAATCATCAGAATAACTGAAAACATAAAAATAAAAATAAAATCATCCACAACTTGAGGAAAAAGATGCATAAATTACAAAAATATCTATTGTTTTCTGTGACTATGCAATTTTGAACTTAATTGCAAATTAAGACCAGACTAGAAGTCCACAAGCTAAAGTCGCCTGAAGTCCATGAAACTATAATTAAAAAAATTCCAACAGATTTTGACACGTTTCATTCACAATACAGATCTTACGAAAAGCATCAGGCCTTTAACTCTGTAAATAAACTAAAAAAATGAGATAATATGCCCAACATTTAAAACTCTTATTTTAATAGAATTTACAAATATTACAACTAAAAATATTACCTCATCATAACTTTTTCCAAGCTGCCTCGCTCTCTCTTGTCTCTCATGCTTCAGCCTTTTGAAGAGACGTTGTTCGATGTGGTCACTAAGAAAACTTCTCGGTAAATCTTTAGCGCCGAGCACCGTATTCTGAGGCAGAGGCTTCCGTTCGCCTTTTTCAATCTCCTCCATGTAGCAATTAGGACAAGTGTACTCTGCTTGTCCGCCCTCATTCCTTCGACCATTAAAAAGAGCACAAATTTGATGCTGCCATGCCTCACACTTGTCACATTGAACCCACTGCGACACGAAAAAACCTATCAGCATAGAGCGATGCGAAGGCGAGGAGAAATACAATGAGAAAAGGGAGAAGATTTACCCATTCTTCAGTTTCTTCATCATTTTTCTTTTTCTCCATCCTCGACTTTGGGAAGGCAGACCCCTCCGCTTCGATGGTGTCGCATCGAGCATCATTGTAGCACGGAATGCAAAAGTAGTGACGCGTGTCGCTGTTCCCTATGGTATAATACATTGCATTTCGCTTAATACGAGTGCCGCATAGTGTACAGTATATAGGAGGGGGTTCAAAGGTGAGCTTCTCCACGGCGCACAATTGACATGAGTTTTCGCTCATCGAGCGCTCCATGGCTTGATTCTTTTCTGCCTTGGCTTTGCTCTGCAAACAAATGCTATGTTTAATATTTCAATTTATCAACAGAGGACAAGTAATTCCCTAATTCAAGCGCGAGGAAGGCAAGTTTATCTAAGTACTTTCTTACTTCTCTCTCTTTATTTTATAATTAGATCATAAATGCGATAGTTTTATTCAAATCTACTAGATTCTTGGTTTCATCTAATTTCCTAATATACATCACTAATAGAAAATCAATATGTTAGAAAGGTTGTTTGCTAGCAAAAAACGCATACTCAAACAACACCTATCAGTGATACTAAAGCTCTTAATAAATTTAAAGTTCTATGAAGCACCCCATATATTGTAGGAAAGTAAAGTGCCAAGATGCTCCCTTGACTTTTTACATGGTGTCATTTAGTCTCATGGTCAATAAAAGTGTAAAATTAGTCCAAATGGTCCTAATATGCGCTAAAATAGCTATTTTAGCCCTATTAAAAGAGTCGGAAGACTAAATTAACACTTTTATAAAATCTATGACCAAAATAATCCCAAGGAAAGAGTCAAGGACCATTTTGATACTTTCCTCTTTTGTAAAATATTGTCACACATGAGAAAAAAGACAAGAGAGAGGTATCCAAAATGCCTGATTATCTAACCTGCCCAATCCATTGCCTCAGACTAATGATGTGATCTCTGACTTGCTCTATACTGAAAAGTTCAGTCATTGAAACTCCTTTTATCTTCGGTTTCCCAGGCTTACTCGCTGCAGCAGGATCAGTCGGAGCTATGCTCACTTCTTGATTCGTTTCCATCTTAGCTTGTGAAGTATCTTTATCTACCACCTGTATTTCCATCTTGTTAAAAGCCTCTGCTTCCTTCGTAGAACTAGGCTCCACAACACCTTTTGCAGGAATTACACTGTTCGACGTAACATCAAGTTTCATATCCGGTATTGGACACCACCCGTCTACCGATGTATCCATCTTCGCTTCAAATACCTCCATTTTACAAGTCAAAGCAGCCTCGTTAGGCATACTGATTTGATTTGTGGGAGTGGAAATAAAAGTTTCTTCAATCTTGGGTACAAAAGAAGGCGCATGCTGAACTTTTAGGCGTTTCGACAAAGGTTGTAAATCCGATATATCGCAAGGTGAAAAACCAGCTTTGCTCATTACCTTATCGATGCTCGGGGATGTGGCATTCTTCCGTGTACCGTTCATCTTGTTGGTATTATTACGTGCTTTGGTAGATGCTATAAATTGCTGCACGGGAACACATACAGGGCAATCTGCCACTTTACAATTTATAAAATGGTTGAACAGTTTTTTTGACTGAGAACAGCGAGGAAACAAGCATCCATTCGAGTTGCATGAATCGATATGCATCCATAGCTGTTGAACCTTAATGCAGTTGACTTCTTTGCATTGTCCTTTCAAAGACGGGCACTTACGAGAATGGAGGAGGAGTAATAGCCACTTCCTTTGCTTATAATAATCTTGCTCCATATTTGAGACACTAAGAGTTTTATTCGACAACTCCGGCGTGGCAGAATGTGCAACGAAAGCACGGGCGTCAGGAGAGGTTTCAAGTGGTTGTGCTTCGTTTTTTTCTTCCATTCTCTGGTGAAACTCCTTCTGTATATTCTGCTCGAAAGAAAGTTTCTCTTTGGCATTGGATTGATACCAATTTTCCTTGGAAATCGCTTCAGATTGTGATTTCACAAAAAGACAACTAAGCTCGTCCTGTGATTCGGTGTTCCGTTGGTCGGCTTCCCAAACCTTCTGTGAAACCTGCTTAGTCAAAGCCTGAACATTGTGAGCGCCCTGAATCTGACTAACCAATTGAGCTCCTTTCAATAAGTTTCCGGATGGCAGATTATTCTGATATTCATTTTGAAATTGTTCATCGACATGCGGAAGTAAAGATTCGCTAGTTGCTTCACTTGCATCTCTGGGTATCATTTGTCCCGAAAAGTTCGAAGGCATCGAAAAGTGTCTCACGTTACTTGCATTTGCGATAAGTTGCTGTTGGTGCTGCGCATTATATTGAAATCTTTGGTTCGGAACAGGTTGATGCTGAAAACATTGAATCGGATGTTGTGATTGTAGAAGTTGTTCTCGTGCAGAATGTGTCGTTTGAAAATTCGTACTATGCGAATTATCAGGCATTTGAGGCCTCTGCGGCGGAGCATGTTGCATCGCCGTCAAACTTGTTTGACCAATCATTCCATGATTACTTCTCAACCTAGAATTCATGTTGGGATTTTGACTGTTCGCTGTAGATAGGGCGGCTGAACCACAGCCATTTATGTTTCCGGATCCAGAGAGATCACCTGCCAAAGGTAACATATGCTGCGACACTGATGCTGCACGATAAGAAGCAGCGAAAAACAGTTATGATATGGGAACGAAAACAGAAAGAAAGCTCACAGAACTTAATTGGCAAAAATAGGTGACAGCAAAAAAAGGAGACTTGCCGGTCATTAAAGACTGATGTTGTTGCTTATCAAAGTGTTGTGGCAAAGATTTTGGAGAGCCTCCATAAGAAACAGCACCTAGGTAACCGTCGGGAGCTGTAGGTCTGTTCATGTGGTGTACGTTGGTCGCGACTAAACCACCCATACCTCCATTCGTGACGGCATTGGGTAAACTATATGGAGGAACCTTTTGCTGTAAGTTCGACCTTACACCGATTCCTGTTCCTATGCCGTTCATTAAACGATTGTTTTGGCTTCCATCATATTGCTTTTGTTGTTGCTGTGAAACCATAGGAGAATCCACATTCGAAAATCCACCCCCGCCGGAAGGTTCGGAGTTTATAGATATGGATTGTGGGTTATTTAATCCAGGAGTTGGGATCATCATGCTTGATTGTCTCATCATGCCCATAGATGAAACTATACCATTTCCACCAGAATTATGGATCATATTTCCAGATTGCGGCGGATATCCATTTTGAATTGCTCCTGCAATTTATAAAAAATCAAAATTATGTAATTGCAGAAGCCTACAAGATACTATCAAAATGGTCATCTGAATCCCTGAAATGGGTAGCCTCACATAATTTATAGACGTGTCAATTTGGTCCTCGGACTTTTTTAATGAGCTGAAATAGTTCCCATACAAGGCTAATTTGGCCTCCACTAAAAAAATCAGGTGAAGTTGACCCTTTCATAGGCTTTGGGACTAAAATTATCTTATGAAAAAAGTCAGGGGACCATTTTGACACTTCACTCGTATCAAAATAAACTATACCAGCGGTTGCATTGAATGAGGAAATTTGCCCCATGCTGACGGGTCCATTAGTATTCGATAAAATATTCGCCATATTCACTCCAGTTTGTGCTATCAAATTCGAACCACCGGCGGATATCGCTGTGTTATCTTGAGATACAGAAAGGCCATTGCTTCCATAGCTCGTCAGGCCAGGCGTCGGTATCATCGTACTGACAGAAGATGACGACATAAAATGGCCTTGTTGGCTGCTATTGAAGTTCTTAGTTATTCCTTGCAAGCGTTGATAGACTGATGCCAGTGGCATGTTGATGTAATCCTCTCCCTATATGATTGACATAATTCCCTTAAAGAGTTACTAATAAAAAATAAACGAGTAGGATTCTAAGAAAATAAGAGAATTTAAGAGTATTTACATGGCACACAATTCTTATGTATTCACATATCACACACCTAAACTTCCATATTTACATACATAGCATTCAAATCTTTAGTATCGCATTAAAAATAGTACTATTACCACTTTTCAATAATAAAATACACATTTTCATGCATAGATTTAAAGCACGAAAGTGCTATGCGTGTAAATTTCTCAATAAATAAGCAGTACAATGAAGATTCTAAGAGCATAAAAGAACTTAAAATACAAACTATACAAAGAAGAACAAAATATTCAGGGGCTTTTACATATACCATGCAATTCTTTTATATTTACATATCTAAGGCTTAAACTTTCATATTTACATAAAAAAAAATAAAATACACAAATAATATCACCATCACTAATTTTTTAAAGTGAAATACACATTTTTACGCAAAAGTTTTTAACACCAAGGTATTCAAAATGTAAAAATAAAATTTAGGTGTTAGATATGTAAATGCATAAGAATTGTGTGGTAAGTATGTACATTTTCCAGATATTTAAGCATGGCAAAGGCCCAAATGGAAGTGAATCAAAATCCATAAAAGTTACATAAATCGTAATCAGTGATAAAAATAAATAAACACAACATTACCTTTAAAAGTATATCCTTATATATACGATCTTCCAAGCGTCTAGCAATTTCGGGTATTTTTTGCAAAACATCTGGATTTGTTGGATTTATGGTCCTGCGCTGAAGAAGTTGCATGCTGAAAACAGATTTTAAAAGTTACCATTAGAGACACAAAAGTTGATATAACATCGTAGAATCAGTACAGACAAATGAGATAAAAAGGATTCAAGTGCTGACCATGATCGAGGTGGAACGCCTATTCTGTTACAAAATAGTTGGAGTTGATGACATTATAAACATTTACATAACTATCACCCAATTCATGTGTATTTACACATCTAACAACTAAAATTTGATTTTTATATTTATTTATATTTATACCGCTTAAATCATTTATATCATGTCAAAAATATTACTATTTTAGTTTTTCAAAAGTGAAAAACACATTTTCATGCATATCTAAGTCGGCATATATGTAAAAAAAAGTTTAGGGGTTAGACATGTAAATACATAGGAATTGAGTGGTATGTATGTAAATCTTCCACTAAAACAATATATAATAAGATTGTTGTTCATAAATAGAAACTTTTTTGTCTGATAATAGCATCTTGAAAAGTAATCATAGAAATAATGAACTGAAGTATGCACCGCACATAACTACTGACAAGCTGTAGTTCTATAAATGATATACAACTTTAACCCAAATAATAACGGGTCATTTACATGTATACCATCCAATTCCTATGCATTTACATATCTAGAACCTAAACTTTACTTCTACATTTATACCAACCAAACCTTTTCTATCACATCAAAAACACCACTGTTTTTAACTTTTTAAAAAGTGAAATACATATTTTTATGCATAGGTAAGGTGGATATATGTAAAAATTGAAGTTTAGGTGTTAGATATGTAAATACATAAGTATTAACTGGTTTGCATGTAAGAAATCCAAAAAGTAAAGTATTAGCCAAAAAAAAAGAGAGAGAGAAACCTATGGATTGCTGAAGTTTGAAGAGAAAATCGTGGTTTTTATGGATATTGAATTTGAATATCATGGCAACAATTAAGTAGAGCATATACTCACACCACAATGTTAAGATTGCTCTTAAGGATTTGAAGTAAGATCATTTCTAAAACTTGGACAATTTTTCAGTAGAAAGTAAAATTGTTACATATTTAACCTCAAAAATATAGAATCGATGTTAAAAATTTCAGACATCAACAGGACAGGTGGAATCCTGCATGGCTAACCTTCTAATAGCGCATCCTCACATGAGTAAAGCTTTTTAAGTTTTCATCCCATCCCCACATAAAAAGCGCATAACAATCAAGATTTAAGAAAAAAAAAAGCTGCATTTACATACATACCACCCAATTATGATGTATTTAGTATTTACATATCTAACACCTAAACTTCCATATTTGCATGCATAGCACTCAAATCTTTCATATCACATCAAAAATACCACTTTTACATACTATGCATTTACTCCAAATGATTTACTATGGATGCCAACGCAAATGACAGAGGAATAGAGTTCTAACAAGTGACAAAGCAATTGAAATTAATGCAATATGTTGGGATATTAGGTTTCGCACATCTGTACCCACAACATAAGCTATAAACATAATTACAATAGCTACCAATAACCATAATTACAGTTTAAGCGGGTGCATGTTCAACAACTAGGTGACCATGAAAGTAAAGGGAGTGTAATTAGACAAATTGTATCGTATTATTACGGATTATGGCTCCTACAACTAGCTAAAACCTTATAGTTAGCAAACTTAATCTAAAGGCCATGACCATCTTGAACCTTATAGTTAGTAGGAAACAATGTTGACAAATGTACAACACTTTTTATTCCTCTAAAAAATGCAATGAGGCTTGCACCTTATTATACCAGTGTGCGGTGTATGCCCCGGATATGTCAAGGCATGCCTTCATGCCTCGCCTCATCTATTGCAAGGCAAGCATGCACAATTTGCAATTTTGGCTTAAAGTTTTCTTTTTTTTATTATTTTTTTTACAAATATTAATGAAATAGTTATCCCACTTAACCCTTGACGCGGCTCTCAAAAGAAATCATGCATCCTCATTCTTCTCACCCATAGGTCTTCTCTTCATATGCCACCGCCGCCAACACTCTCTATTGTCACCACCGTCAATCTTCTCTACACCAATTATTGCATCCCTTCACTTTAGAAATTATAATCTTTATGGTGATAATGTTTTTTGCTTCAAGTGGAGGATAAATTTGAGTATGAAAAAAAGATTAGTTTTGCACAGTTGGGATTTTTTTTTACTTTATTTTTTTTATATTTTAGTATTTTAATTTAATATCTTAGCTTACTTTTATAGTTTGAAGTTTGTCCAACCCTTTTTTATTTCATGATTTGATATTAGGAATATTGGCATGGCATTGCTTATTTTGTCCAATTTATAACTTAATACTTTGCTTGCATAATGATATATTAATTTTTAATTCATTAATATGTTATTTTTTATTTCAGACTTCAATGTTCAACAACATTTTTTTCATTACACAACTTTTTAATATAATGCTTATGTCTATGTCACCTCACAAATGAAAAATATTTTAACACCCAATTGTGCAATTAGAAAACCTTGGAACGAACAACTTGAAAACCAAATGTCCAGCATAGATCAATAAAGTGGCATATATTGCCCCATAAATAGAATAACAGACCAATCATGAAAAAATAAATACTAAATTTATAGACAGAAAACGCAATGTGCCCTACAACTTTGAGACTTGTTATTTTCTTAAAAAAGAATTATATTAGGCATAATTATGAAAACTAAAAAATGAACTTCAAACAGCGGTATAAAAAACTTTTCAAAAGTTTCATATTAATCTATAAATAATAGTTGAGTAAACCTAGTGCACCATAATCCCCCGCACTTCTTAAACAATTATAAAATAGCCACGATAGTTAATATTACAATATACTTAAAGGGCTATTTATTTGAAGGGGTTTTTAGTGTACTTAATTTAAAATCATGGATTTTGAAATTTTTAATGTTTGGTTAACTGAAGAATAAATACAAATTATTTTTAGGAAGAAATTGAAACTTGCTGCTTAGTTTGAACTTAACATATTCTAAAATCTCCAAATTCAAGCAATTTTAGAATACATCATGATCGGTCTCCCTTGCAGGTTGCAAATTTTATCAACACCAGCCCCAATGAGCTCTTATCACTATATGCTCACCTTCACATACTGATGATTGTGCCAATGCCCGTACTAATGAGCTCACATCACAATATCTTCTCCTACTCAAGTCATGTATCCTATCACTAACAAACCCAACAAGCTCCCATCGCAATCTCTTCTCCCATCCCGTGCAGCCTCCTTCAAAATTTCTTTTTTTTTTAATTTAAATTATTATATTTATTAGTTCCAACCAAATGCAAATAAAATATTCTTTAGATTTCAAATACATTACATTCACTTTATACTTCATTTGAAATACTTCTGATATCCAAATATTTACAACAAACCAACCTCTAACTAACCTAAGGATCATTAGCAAGATACAATTTTCAAACAAGGTACAATATACAGCATTGGAGATCAGAGCAAAACATAACAGTTTGCAACAAAAATGTTCCAACAACATTATGATTTATTGCATAAGAAGAGAAATGTGAGTGATGTAAAAATCAAATTTCACGAACTTAAACTTACATATACTCTTGTATCCTCTCGCGTTTCATCAACACCTCAGGATCCATTTTATGTGCATGATTGCCAATACTCTGCATTTGAGAAGACATTGAATTTACTACCAATTGGGATGGGCCCGAAACCTGCTGCCCAACCTGATTAGGCAATTGACCGGCCATCTGTCCGGCCAAATGTGTCGGCACATTCATCTTCTTCTTCTATCAACAAAACAACCAAATCAGTCATAGCACAGGCTTCATAATCCTTCGCTTAGTCGCAGATAAATTCTTAACTCACCGCCAAATTCAAAGCTTTCCTTGAGCAAAGCGGCTAGGGCAGAGCACGAAGCCACATCCTATCAAGTGACAGAATCTCTTCGACGAATCTTCAAAAACAATAACAAGCATCCATGTTCGTAAAATAGAATCAGAAGGAATACAAACACAATCATATAGCAACTTTTGAAGCTCGATGAATAAAGATGAAAGCTAAAAAATGCTACTCATTCAAATTAGCACGCAGAAGTAATTCGAGGAACAACCCAAATTTCTCACCCGAAAAATCGCGATAAAAAAACTGATCATTTACGACCAGCGACGTCGAAAATGGATTAAAGAACGTAAATTTTCACGAATTCCACGCACGCATCGAATCCCTAGGCACCCCACGGCCTGCTGGCAACAAATAACAATAGAGCCAATACAGAAGTTGGAAGAATTGATTGAATAGGGTTTCCGAATAACAGCAACGGAACCAAAAAACAACGTCCCCCTAACGCGAGCTCAAAATCGTTTCCTCATTGCCGATTCAATTGAAAGGAATAGAAATAAGGAAAGGCGACAAAGACTCACTCGGTGCATTTTGCCGGAGAACCGTATGGAGATTGAAGGCGAGAGAAGTGGTAATCGGGATCAATTCATCGGCAATGGGGACGACGAAAGGCTGGGAGACGAAGCCCCAAACAAATTTCAGATCTTTACGAGCTCGTCGGATTGGAAAGAGTGCCCCAAGCTTGAATCTTTACCGTTGTCTCGGAAGAACAAAGATTCGTGCCCTAACGTACCAGCTCGATACGTGAATTCAGAATTCCAATTCTCCCTCTTGACCTTTCGATCAGAGTTCTAATTCTATTTTGAGGCAAATTTCGGTCCCGTGCCTTTTTTTTTTTTTTTTTCGCCCCAAGGATTTAAAGATCGATTTTTTTTTTCTTTTCCGGTTTAGATATAAAATCATAAAGTTTCAATTTTTATATTTTTTTGATAATTTTATCGATATTGGGATTAAATTTTTAATATGTTTACAATGAAAATTCTGTTTTAATATATATATTTACAAGAAAAAATGTATAATAAATAAAATCATTTTATTGATTTTTGAATTATAGTTACATAAAATGAGTAGTATTTACAATTTTTATGAACAAATTTATTCTTTTACCACAATAAAAAATAAAGAGGTATAACCTTATTATTTTATTTAAAAACATATATAATTTCTATTTTTATTTTTTTGGCATATGCTATTTAAAGCTCCTTGTTGGTTCCTTAATTTGATAGAATAATAACTACTAGGAGGAAAATAGTCAATTGGATTCATTGATGATTTCATTTGATAGGCCATGTTGAGTGATTAATTAGAAAAAATATATAATTATTCATTTGAATTATATATAAATTTGACTATTTAATTATATTACTTAACAAATTAGAAGCTAAGCTAGCATTAATATCATGGAGTTTTGCATTGAAATTTTGGGAAATTTAATCTTTAGCAAATATTATGCTAAACCTTAGTCCCACGTATGAAATTAAATTAATTTAAAATATAACATTAATTTTAGGTGTTTTATTTATTTGTCTTGTTCCTTATTAGAAAGACTAAGAAGATATAATCAACAAGATGCTCTCTATTGATTACATAGATGTGTGGATATATTGAGGATTGAAATTTGTCTATTATAATATTTACAGACTATATATATTTGATTGTATGTTCTATATCTACTTATAAAAGAAAGAAAGCACATTTTTCTATATATTTATTATAAGTTTGCAAGTCATCTATTTTATAGAACAAAAAATAATAAAACAACTAAATATCTTAGTGACTTATAGTTAGAGATTTTCAAAATTATTAAGGGAAAATAAAAGATTATCCTTGATACGCCATCAACAAATTGCACCTAGAACTCTCTAAATAGAGTCTCATCCCTCCCATAAAGGGTGGAGAGCTTGAAGCCTAGAGGAGGGCTTGAGGAAGAGCTTGAAACTTTAAGATGGAGCTAAAGTCCAGCACCACATATGTTATCGACCACTACCGACTACCGTTGCCCACCACTCTCTGGTCCTCGCAGATCATTATCGGCCACCTCGTCTTCTTTTAAGATGAGATCGTTCGCACATCGACGTTTTAATTCATAAAACTTTATACTCATTTCCTGCCTGTGGGACAAGTGGTCTCTATAATTATCAACTTATAGTAAATCCTTATAATTGGCCAAACTCTGTGGGATTTTCTCTTTCTGAGTTTTTCACATAAAAACTTTTTGTGTATACTGATTGTTTTCTTTTATCCGAGTGTGTGTTGAATCTTCGTGCAACGTTGAGACAATAATTTATTACTCTAGCACCATGACTCTTCTATCACGCATTAGTTTGACTCTATTTATGGGATTCAAAGCACCATTCGACACATTCTTCAACTCTAGGATGTCGAGACCTTACTTCAATTCCTAATGATGTACATCATCCAACTGACGAAGGAATCTCCTTTCCATCTTAAATATTATTTCTGAAGTATTCTTCGATGTGGAGGCCAACTTTCACTAAAGTCTTGGAAGGTCCTTCATGTCAACGTCTCGAGCATGATTATAGTTGGGTAGTCTTCTCGAATCCTATTCAGACACAAATTTTTTCATAACTTCTTCCAGACTGGGGCAAACCTTCACTGAATTCTCGAAAGGTAGTTAACATTAACATCCCGGGCACTACTTTGGTGGGGGAGTCATCCCATATTTCATTCAAAATCCAAGTCTTCAAGAATCATTCCTGAACTAGGGGGCGACCATCAATCCAAATAACGCTTCCTCAATGCTTCTCAAAATACTGGAGTTTCTCCTCAACTGAATCAGGAAGTTGAAATCGTAAAGACTCAATACATGGATTATTTTACAAGCTCGTGTGGAAAACACACTCACCGGAGAAAAAATAAATTCAAAAGCAGCAACTAACAAGTTATTAAACATTATTCTTGTGTATAACACAATCATATTTTTAAGAAAACATACGACACATTGCGACCTACAGCCCAATCTCGAGAAACACAGACCATCTGACACCTCATTATAGATTTAATTGATCCTAGAGGGACTCGATCTGAACTCTTGCATCAAAGCCTACAATCGTCAAGCAGAAGCTTCGACTTACAATCTTAGATTGATAAAAAATCTTGGTGGATTTCCTTCAATCTATTTCACAATAAGTTACGATTGTCGAGCAAAGACTTCAACTAACAACCTAGGATGGGTCAACCATTCTCAGTGGATCTCATATGACTTTGTAAGTGATAGGTTAATGTCGTGGAGCATTTTCAATTATACATCCAAGGATGAGTCTTACATCTTTAATGGATTTTCTTTTCAAATTTTCTCCAACATTAGTTGCAGTTGTAAATTGATACATTTGATTAACGGCCTGAGAAAAGTCGAGAACATTCACAGTGGCAGAGAAGTTCTCCAATTGTACTCCTGGAAGTAGAACCCAAGAGGTAAGACTTGATGGGAAGATATTGTTCCTCTAGAAGTCAAGCCTAGGAGACAAGACTCGATAGAAAACTATCATTCCCCTGAAAGTCGAGCCCAACAGGCATGACTCGACGAGAATATACGATACTCCTTGAAGACGAGCCCAATAGGCAAGTCTCGATGGGAAGCTACTAATGGACAAGATCCTCACAAAAAAGTCTTCAAGAGAGCCAGTCGTTGACATGGTTTCCATTCAAAGACTTCATAAGGCTTTAAGCCTCAAAAAACATATGTACATTAAAGACCTCAAAAAGCTGTCAGCCTCACGTGGCACAAGTGCATCAAAGAACTCAAAAGGCTACAACACAGGTACATCAAAGGCCTCAGAAGGCTATGAGCCTCAGAAGACACTGATTCATTTCAAGCTTCTAGAAGGCATAATCTTAAGAAGACGCAAGCCTCAGAAGGTACACGCCCATGAGGATACAATTCTCAAAAGGCAAGGGTCTAAAAGGTAATTGATTTATTTTTAAAGTGCACATACTAACTTTATTTGTAGAATTTTGCACGATTTAGAAACCAAAACATCCCAAAAGAGGGTAAATCATGGTTCAGAAGCAACATAAAAAATTTTATTACTTCAAGCTAAACATATAGATAGACACATCATCATCATGCGCAAATGCAGACAATTAAAGGGCTACAATAAACCAGCTCATCTTTGAGTGAAGTCGGCATTGCCTTTCCAAAATTACAATACTTTTGTTGCTCTTTAGAGGTACTCTGGATATACCCACCACATAAGCATAAAAATCTCCCTCTCAAAGCACGGCGGGAAAACTCTAACATTTTTTTATCTCCATCAAATTGCACAATAATAAATAGTGGGAAGATCTTGTTGCTCGCCTGCTATAAAGGACGAGGACGACTTTTCTCTGCGTCACAACATGAAAGAAGACTCTGTTGCTCGTCTGCTGCGTAGGACAGAGACGAATTTCCTCCGCGCTGCAACGTGAAAAAAAATATTATGTTGCTAGCTAGATTCACGAGACATGGATGACTTTCCTTTACGACACAACACGAATATCTCATTGGTTGCGTGTTACACAGAACGAGAATGACTTTTTTCTACGCCACAACACGAAAAAAATCATGTTGGTTGTCTGTTACGTAGAACGAGGACAACTTTCTTCTTGGCAACAACATGAAAGAAAATCTCGTTGGTTGCCTGCTATGCAGGATGAGGACAACATTCTTTTTTGCCGCAACACGAAAGAATATCCCATTGGTCGTCTGTCACGAATGATGACTTTTTTCTGCACCGTAATACAAAAGAAGATCCCGTTGAGCTCCAGCTATGAATACCAGGGATGACTTTCGTCTTATGGGAAATCTCATATTACCTGCTAGGCAGAAAAGAGAAATCCACCTCCTTCCTTCTATAATTTGTCTATTTATATGCTCAAAAAGTCATGAGCATTTATGACTAAAAAGTAATGTAACCCATTAAAAGCTCGTCCACTTAAATTCTTTTGTTGTTTGACATTTCCCCTTCTAGTCTTTGGCCTCTAACCTTCTAGCTTTTAGTCTGCCTCATTCCAAATAAATAATAAATAAAACCAATTATACTTAGAGTTAAATATGTATATGATTGAATGCAGTCATTTCCTCATTGTCGATTCCATGCCATCACGCCGTCAAACTCCCATAAGAATTATTTGCTATAAACATAAATGTTAATGTTTGCATTCCTCATGTCGATACGTTCCCACTGCTTCACAATTACTTCAAGACATATTTCTCTGTTTGCCTAAGAAGGGATCAAACTCCGCGCCTGCCAAAAGAGTCGCGAATGTTTAACACACACATACACACGTACACTCATAAGTACATACATACATACACATGCACATGAATAAAAATCATGAAAAACAGAAATTACTCTGAATATTGATACTTTCGGATGATGAAGTTGATCTCACCAAAAAATAGAGGCGTAACAGATAAACCATAACATCCAACACAAATCTTGATGCATGACATGGATTTCGATGCATCTTTTTGAGTAAGAAACGTTTAAACTTTGATAAAAAGTCATCCGAAAATCTGATTTTAGCAAACATATAGGCAAACTGACCAACTTGATGAAACAGACATAGTGATACTAAAATTGATCTAATTCGAGTTAAATCATGCTCAGATCAACTCATTAAACCACTTTCAAAAGCTTTCCAAGCATATTTGAGAGATCAAATGAATTTGGTGAGCTAATGGTAAAATCTAGCATCTCGATAAGACAAATCAAACGAGCTCAATATCGCTCAATTCCGACGCAATTAAGGCATTCAAATGTCGATCAAACGTCATAAGATTGATGGAAGTCGTTTGAGCCATCAACTCAAAGTAATTATATTTATGCATTAATTGCACTCATAACTCTATAAATAGAGTCTTATCCCTCTCATAAAGAGGGAGGAGAGCTTGAAGTCTGAAGGAGAGTTTGAAGCTTGAAAAAGAGATTAAAGCTTTGAGAAGAAGATAAAGTTCAACACCACTCATGTCGTCATCGACCACTGTCAACCACTGTCAACCACTACCAACCGTCATGGACCACCATCGCCCACCACTCATTAACTATCGCCGATCATCATTGGCCATCGTCTGTTCCTTGCGGCGAAATCGTTCGTGTATTGACGATGTAATTCGAAAGACTTTGTAACCATTTTATGTCTATGGGACAATGGGTCTCCACACTCATCAACTTACAGTGGATCTTTACAACTGGGTCTGACCTCATGAATTTTTTCCCTTTCTGGGTTTTTCGTGTAAAAAATTCTAGTGTCCATATTGATTGTATTCTTTAGTCTAAATGTGCGTTGAACCTTTGTGCAATGGTAAGAGACAATAATCCATTACTTTACAGTCGTGAATATTCTAACACACATCAATCCCAAAAGGCTTATACAAGCCATTCTTGTATATTTAAGCATTTTATTTGGTAAATTGTAAACAAATCTTAAGGATGACATTAGCTCGTATTTTTACTAGAAAATTATATATATGTCTCCTATTCATCACATAGAAATCACAAAATAATTGCATTATTCAAGTATCATATAGAGGATAAAACGTTTGTGAAGCATGTTTAATGACTCGGTAAGACAAAGCCGATGATATCAAAATTGGTTTAATACAAGTTAAATCAAGCTTAGATTAAGTCATCAAACCACTTTCAAAAACTTTCCGACCATATTTGGGAGGTCAAACAAATTTGGTGAGCTCATGGTAAAAAATCTAGCAACTCGACAAGATAAATCGAACGAGCCCAAAATCGCTCAATTCCAACATCGTTAAGACTCTCAAACGTCCATCAATCGTTGTCTGATCGAGGGAAGCCCTCTTAGTCATCTAATCAAAGTGTTTTATATTTCTGCATTAATTACACTCAAAATTCTATAAATAGAGCCTCATCCATATCATTAAGAGGGATGAGAGCTTGAAGCCTGGAGAAGAGTTTGAGGCTTGAGGAAGAGAATGAAACTATGAGAAGAAGCTGAAGTCCAGTATTACTCTTGCCACCATCGACCTTGCCAACCACCGTCGACCACCGCCAATCGCGTCGACCACCACTGACCACGATAGCCCACCACTCGCCGACCCTCGCTGATCATCATGGTCGCCACCTCTTCTTTGCGACGAGATTGTTCATGCATCAAAGTTGTAATTCAGAAGACCTTTTAACATTTTCCCGCCTATGAGACAAGAGATCTCTATAATCATCAACTTATTGTGAATATTTACAATAGG
The DNA here is from genome assembly GCA_003013225.1 of Phalaenopsis aphrodite. Taxonomy (NCBI): domain Eukaryota; kingdom Viridiplantae; phylum Streptophyta; class Magnoliopsida; order Asparagales; family Orchidaceae; genus Phalaenopsis; species Phalaenopsis aphrodite. Next base: position 874,597 of record NEWO01000105.1, on the reverse strand, counting down.
GTCAGTCCCCGTGATTTTTTTCTTTTATGAGTTCTCCACGCAAAAACTTTTGGTGTCTATACTGATTGTTTTATTTTATCCAAGTGTGTGTTGAAATTTCGTGCAACGCTAAGACAATAATGCATTACTCTACTGCTGCGAATCTTCTAGCACGTATCAATCCCAAAGTCTCATACAAGCCATTCTTGTATATTTAAGCATTTTATTTGTTAAGTTGTAAGCAAATCTTTCAGGATGACATTAGATCGTGTTTTTAATTAAAACTAATTGATAGTAAAAAACTAATTGAATTATTCAACTATCATCGAGAGAGCAAAACGTTTGTGAAGCATGGGAACTAAAAGAGTGCCAAAGAAATAAGAAATATTATTATATTGCCATTTAATGCATTAACCATAGGCTGCATTGCTTTTCTTGAAGACAAATGTTAGGTTGCATTTGTATCTCCTTCAAATTTTATGCATATAATAATGATGTCTCAACTATGGATGCTCTAACTCTCCTCTTCGATCAATAAAAAAGAAGTATTTCATCCAATATGTTATCCTTTATTTCATTATAACATGCAAAATACTTTAGCTTATAAGTGACTATTTATCTCACAACCTTCCTACCATACAAAATAATGACTTCACAAAAACTCATTGAATCATAATCTATTTAATGATAATTAATAATATTTGGAACACTTCAATACAATGGCTTTTATTGTGGTAAATCTGTATCAAAATCGACAGAAAAATCGACGCCTGGTTATTTCAGACTGATTATTCGTTGAACCGTCGTCATACATTTTATAGCTAAGACACTGATGAACTGTTCAACTGGGTTTTAGTTAAGCTATTTTGGGCAACTTATCATTCGAAAAGCAACAGGAAATACACGATTAAATCCCAGATTAGATGAAATATGCTGAAAAATAGAAGGATTTTCAACTAGTTCATAAATTATTAAAAATCGTCTGACTTAGCAGCTGAAATTCTTGCGAGGAGCCTTTCAAATTGAGGTTGTCATTGATGCTTAGTTGAAATTCTATTTTATATTGCAACAGAGTTAGAAATCTAATTTTAAAACTATGACGAATCTTCGGTGCTTGTGGCATGTGATCTCCCTCTATCGAGAATGACAAGGTAAAGGTAACTTTCATCTTTCTCCCCCTTCCATCCCATCACATGCATTTGTTTCATTTCTCTAAATCAAAGTAATCTGTCTTCAAACATGATTTACCATATTATGAATTTAAGGCAAAAAGGGATGGGAAATGGGATTTAAGAACCTGTAAGATTTAAAGATGACATTTTCGTTATTTAGTAGGATTTGGGTAAACTTGTAGAATTGAAAGATGTTATTTTTGTATTTTGGCAAGGTTTTAGATCATGTAGGGTTTAAATATGACAATTTTCTTTTCTGGTAATATTTAGGTTAAATTATGTTTCAATCCCTAAAGATTAAACCTAAATCAAAAGAATTAAAGAAACATTAGGAGTTAAAGACAATGTTTTTGTTATTTGGTAGGATTTAGGTTGAACCATGCAGGATTACGCTAAACCATTAATGTTTGGCGGGATTTAGGTTAAATCCAGCATGATTTGTGTTAAATCCTACAATATTTAAGAGCCTGAAGCATTTAAAGATGTTTTATTAGTATGTAAATGCATTCGAATATTAAGATTTAGTTTAAATTTCTGCATAATTTATGGTCTGTTTGGGGCAGCTACACCTAAATAATAAGCTGCAGTGCAAAAGTTGGTGCAGATAAGTTGGTTATTTGTTTGTCTTTTGAAATTCGAAAATAGTTGTACTGCAGCTATTCTGAACAAATGATAATTCTGCTAATTATAGTAATTATGTTTGCAACAGAACCATTCATATCATTACATTTCATACTTAAGAGCAAATATTCAGTGCAGAACATTACAAAAAAAAGATAGACATCTCACTATCAGTGAGTGATATGACTATCAAAATTAAGAGAATAATTGTTAAAATAACAATTAATAATGTGATAATATTATTTTTAAAATTCAGATGTCTTATTCCACGAGATAAATCATTCTTCAATGATACTCTCCACCCCTGATCATTCTCAATGAATCTTCCAACCCATCAGTCAGCCAAAAAATAGTCACAGTTTTCTATGATTCTTCATGGGCACTTGTAAAGATGTATCTCATAGCTATATGGCTGACGTGCAGTGAGCATGGAACACTGAAGTTCGCAATAACAGTACAATCCTCTAGAAGTACCAGAAATCCCCGAGCTCATCCTTCCTCAAAGCTTAAAAATACAAACCCTTAAACATAACACTAGTAAAAATTAATAACATAATTAATTGGTTAAAGTTTTCTGCAGCAATGAGTTTCAGAGAACTCGGTATGTGAATCAATGAATCTGTCATTACAAGAAGACAACACACTTTATAAAACAAAAAGGGTTCTTGGTTGACTGCCTTTGACTCACGTAATACTAAGTTCGTCTGTATCATATATCCATATCATAAAAAAAGGTCAATGCAGAAGAACTTAAAAAAAAAAATAGCAGGAAAAAAAAGAGAGGAACTTGGTTTCCTTTTTTTAGGATTTCACATGTGACACCAACAAATAGCGACATACAGACCATGCATAAGAGCTTATTAGGCCAAACTTTTCATCACATATGACACCAACCAACACCGCTGCCGCCGCCGCCAGCACAAGCACCAAAAGCTTATATAGCCAGCACACATAGAGCTAGCACATGCCACCTGCACACAACCACCATTTCCTCCTTTTTTTCAATGATTCCATAGAGTTAACTCCTAAGCAAGCCACAAACGACAAAAATTGTCATGAATTTCCCTCTCAAATTCTTTTATCAAATTATCTATAGAAATCTATAAAAACCAACCCATAAAAGGCATTGACAGAGTTAAGAGATAAAGCAAAAAAAACCAAGCCACATAAAAATGAACAATTTCTCCCTCAAATACTTTCATCAATTTCTTCATATGATCCGCAAAACTAACTAACGACTGAGTTTATGACTTAGCCAAGTGATTGTCTTTTATCGGTTAGTTTTTTTTATGCTATAGAGAAATTGATGAAAGCATTTGAGCAAAAAATTCACGACAAATTATTATTATTATTGGCCTTATTTTGTTAGGTTTTTTACTTAGATCTATGATAAAAAAAAATAAAGCCAGAAAAAGTAAAAAAAAAATTCATGAATTTCTCTCTCATATGCTTTCATCAATTCCTACATAGGATCCGCAAAAAATCAAGCAACAAAAGGCAATCATAGAGATAAGCCGTAAACCGAAAAAATCTAAGTCACAAACGACAAAATTTTCCATGAACTTCTCTCTCAAATGCTTTCATTAACTTCTCCATAGGAACTGCAAAATCCAGGCCACAAGAGGAAATCACAGAGCTATGCCATAAACCATAAGATAGCCACAAACGACAATCACAACCATAAGCACGTAGAATGATTCGTAAAAACGAAGCCACAATAGGAAAAGCCAAAAATGGCAGCCCAACATCAACCACGTTCCTCGCAGAACGACGTAGGAGAAGGGGAAAGAGAGAGGTAAACAATACCAAAGGACGGAAGAGAAAATGGGCTCAAAACCGACGAGGGGAGGAAGGAGATGAGAGTGTCATCAGAGACCGTCAACCGGAGTTAGAAGAAAGGGGGGCTAGGGGGTTATATTCTTTGGTCAAAGCACAACAGTGAAGATAACCGCGGGCACGCAGATGAAACCGATGGCACATGAAGGAAATCACGTGATCATAATGCGGGCTGCGGGTTCTAACCCTCGACCAAAGTTTACATAAGATTATCCCACATTGCTACCGCACCACAATTGCCAAACATGAGTTTTTGCATTTTGGTGTCACAAAAGCTGCCCCTAACGCACCCTTACATTTTTATGTTATTTTTAGCTATAGCAAGCCTCATGAGCATGAACTAGCTTAAGCAAATCCAACCAAAAAATAAGCCAATGGGTACATAAGAGGAGAGCTTCATACAAAAATGATGAAACTAAAAAAGATTTATGCGCACTCAATGCTTATGTATTTATAAATCTAACGCCTAAACTTCAACTTCTTACATTTGTACCACCTTATAATCTTATGCATGAAAGGATGCATTGCAAATTTTAAAACTTAAAATAACAATATTTTTTTGTGTAATACAAAGGTTTAGATGGTATAAATGCAGAAAAAAAAAATTTAGGTGCAGATATGCAAATACATGAGAATTGATTGTTCATATTAAGAAGCATAGAGACACTAATTAGCCCTTTGGCTGTCTCCTCCCCTTTTTGGTGTCCCCCACATCCTTTGGATGGATTAAGCAAAATATTGATGCGCCCTACTTTGCTAGCATTGGAATTATTATTCGTGACGAGCAGGGGATTGTCAAGTTACAGCTGACCAACAAGTTACAAATTGAGATAGTGCCGAGGGTGAGTTGAGAGCGATGCAACACATTAAGCATCTTACAGACCCTAAGGAAGCAATGTGCAATATGCGCGACTCGAATCCGTGAAGTAATGGGGGAAAACGGCACCCTCAACAACTATGTTATCAGTATGTGCGCAACTATAGTCGCTCTCATTTTGCTTTGACCAAAGAATATAACGCTCATTTTGGACATGCTCGACAGCATACGTTTTGTATTCTTGGCTTTAATTAATGCTATATGCATCATTTGAAAAAAAAAGTTATAGAAATTACATTTCAAACACATTCAACACTTGAAAGCCCAAACCAAAAAGAAACAAACACATCAAAGTTATAAGCTTCATGAGACTGATAGATAACACAAGTTGCAACTTACATCTGACATAAAACCACCGGACAGAAACATAATATCTCAATTTAACATAAACCCAATAATCTTCTCCCCCAATCTGTTAACATTTCCTTTAATCCCCAAATAGTCAACAGTAAGCGGCTCAAAAAACCCATCTGAGTTATCTTCTAAAATTTCCACAATCTCTCTGCACAGATGTGCATAAACCACCCAATCCCCATCTCCCCTCCCAGTCATCATCGGCATCACATACCCTGCATTCCCCTTCCATGGAAAATGGTAGGATCCGAACAAAGCCTTCCCCCAACCAAACTCCACCTCCCCCACCGGAAACCCCCTCCCCGACGACACCACCACCGACATCCCTTCCTCCACATAAACCCTAGCCACCGCCGCCTCCGGCCTCCTGACCTCCACCCAATCCACCAATCCCCTAAAATGCTCTTCCCTCGCCGCCGCCTCAACCACACCATGCACCACTTCGCCGATCTCCTTCACCTCCATCTCCCCCACCCCCATCGACGCATAAGGAATCGACAACACATTCCCGAAATAAGCATCCATTGCCAAGCCTAATCGTTTACGCCCATCAACCACCAATCCCATATGGCTTACATGCTTACCTGCTTGCCGCCCTGCTAATTTCCACAAATAAGCCGTGAATGCCTCCAGCTTCGTCCTCCGCGGCCCCCCATCGGTTACCATTTCTTGTATTCGATCGATGTTTGCGGCGGTGATGTAGTAAATGCGATTAATGCTTTCTGAAGATTTTGTGAGCGGTGGAAGTTGAGAAGAGGGGATGTAGAATCGGTTGAATGAAGCATCGAAATGTCCGGGACGACGAGGGCTGAGAAGCGAGCGGCGGAAGGAGGGGATGGTTGAGATTTGTTTGCCGCAAGAGATCTCCGACCAGCTGACGAGGAACATGTTGAAGGAGTATGCATCTGATATGCGATGGTCGAAGGTGCAGCCCAATACCATTCCACCACACTTCATCTCTGTCGCCTGCCCATTCAAAAGGTAAAAATTAGTTGATTTGTAAAAATATTGTCCGTACTGTAAATAGAAAATATTAAGTATGTTGTTTGCATGTGCACCAAATAGAGAGTTTATCATATCACATTATATGTTTGGTCGTGTGGTGTGATTCACATTATTAAAAGAAAATTTATTGTATACATACACTGCATGCAGATATTGCATGTGATGTCCGATCCTGATCGTAGATCACGGTGATCTGACCGTATTTCGATGGGTCTCATTTTAATGGGTCACGTTTCGTGATCTACGGTCAGAATGTATTTCGATGGGTCCCATTTTAATTTTAATTTTTTTTAAAAAAAAAATTTTGATTGCATCATGACCATAGATCACCGTGATCTACGGTCATGATCAGACACTGCATGCGGTGTATATATGCAATAATTCAAATTTATGTGGGGATGATGACGTGGATTGCACTCTATCATGTGTCTCGTGATGCAATAATTCAAATTTATGTGAGGATGATGATGTGAATTGTACTCTACTGTGTGTCTCGTGAAGTGGTACAATCCACTCCATGAACAACACAGCTTTTTTGTGTCGGGTCATTTCCATACATAACACACAATTCTTTTATATTTACATTAAATATTTGAGTATTATATACGTGTAAATATGAATATTTCAGTGCGCGATATATAATTATATAAAAATTATGTTATAATATATGCATATCACATACTTCTTATATATTTATATATACCCCTAAACATTAATATTTACATGCAGGAGATTTAAATTTTTTGAATGTCACATTAAAGTTGATATACAACTTTTCAAGGGTAGGCGTTAAATATGCAAATACATAAGAATTATGCGGTAAGTTTGTAAATGCAATTGTGATTTAAACATAGAACGTCATCCAATTATGAGCCAGGCCTGTCCTTGGTAGACAATTCTCCTTCCGGTTATAAGATTCACTTTATAAGATTCCAAACAACCTTTGACTCAATCATGCACCACTTTAACAAAGATTTCTTTTTCAAGCCATTGTGAAATAGCTGTAGTTTAAAGTTAAAATTGATGGCGACGCTGGTAGAAGATGAAGTGAGCGAAAATATTAAAAAA
>NEWO01000105.1:837758-864727 GCA_003013225.1 Phalaenopsis aphrodite | reverse complement strand
TTGTCTCGATATCCATGACATACCTCTAGATTTGTGTGTGATGATAGAAATTTTTAGATGAAGTATATATATATATCACACAAATGATTTGTATTTTCACATCTAACCCTTAAGCATTCATAATTACATTTCTAACAATTATGAGCCATAAACATGGCGCATAAAAGTAGAATAAAGGGCCGGACCAACCCTTGTTTATTTATATTGATTTTTTTAGTCTGGAAATTTATAAAAAAGTCAAAATATTCAGTCTATTTTAAAATTGAAATCCAATTGTTCTCCATGGATACAATTTTAGCCTCAATTTAAAAAATTTAGAGACTATTTTGATACTTTTATAAATTTTAGGAATAAAAAGATACTTTTATAAATTTTAGGAATAAAAAGGCCCGTATAAAAAAAAAATATTTTGGCACTTTATTCCATAAAAATATCTATTTTATTTCTAAAAGTAATTAATGCAGATATTTTTTAGTGCAGCTGAAGATTTAGATGCCATATATGTAAATAGAAAAGTTTTACGTGTGAAACATGTAAATATATAAGAATTGCGTTGCACGTAGCTTAACGCACCTAATTTACTTACAGAGTAAAGCATACCTCTATCATATATATCAGATATATATATATGATATCTTTTAGGTATAAGATGTAAAATAAATAAATTTAAAAATTTGAGCGACAGATCTGCAAAAATCCACATTTAAGAATTGGTGGCGTGTATGCAGGTCCTCAACATTTGGATGAAATTTAAAATAATTGAATTTGCTTTGAGATTTGCGTAACTTAAACTTGAATTAATTCATCATGTACTGCAGTCAACTGAAATAAAATTTAATACTATTTCAACATATATCACGACTAATCTCTGTAAGAAAAAATTGTTTTAACTATTTTTTTTATTTTTTCAAACCTAATAGATTTAATTTGATTGAAAATGTAATTAACTAATTGTTTGAAGTACTATTTTCCAGAGCTAATTGAAAGATAATAGGAATTTATGTAATTAAGGTTTTATAACCGCAACCTTGGTTGAAATAAACAATGCCGGGAGGTGGGGAGTTGGTGATAGTACTTGTTAGGAGGTCTTGCGTGGCTCTACAAGTTAGGAGGTGATGGCTTGATTTTGAAATGAGGTTTTAGGTAGGAGTCTTATTAATCAGAGGACAAATTTGCACGAGGAGACGTCAAATGATATTTTTAAGCTGTTTTTGGCAAAAATTATCAAGACAATTTATTAAATTTGTATTAGATTCTTATGTCCAATATGCAATCAATCATAAAAGCCTACACCCATAAAAGGTCATGATTGCAAATATCTAGATAAATTTGTTTAACCTCTTCATGACCTATTGAAGGGAAAACTTTAATTAATTTATTTTTTTCATTAATCTTATGATTTTATAGAATGCAATAATTGGTTATAATTGAATCTTTCTAACCCTCTCTTGCTGTGGGAAATGAAGTATTTGTAATCATCAACATATAGTGGATTTTCATAATTGAGTCAGGTCTCGTGATTTCTTTCCTTTACGGTGCTTTCTATGTAAGAAATTCTGGTGTCACCGCTGGTTAGTTTCTTTTATCTGAGCGTGTGCTGCATTTTCGTGCAACATTAAGAGAATAATTTGTTTCTCTATCGCCGCGAATTTTCTAGCAAGCATCAGTAATAATATAGAATAACCAAAATGATGGGTGTTGTGCACCAACAATCCAACTTGTCGTTGGCAAACATCAAACTAAGATCAATTGGGAACATTATAAGCTGGTGATAGCAAATGATTGGCATGATTTATTTTATTTTATTTTATTTCTAAGAAGGGGAGGCATGTCAATCAGGTTGACAAGCATCTTACAGCAATAATTAGCAATATAGTAGTTGATAGTGGATGAAGTAAGTCAACGATCAACGTTGAGTTAGTCAATGACTAACATAAAGCTATGGGAAACATCGAGCATTAATGACAACAATATTTGCAAATAGGTGTTTTTTTTATAAAAAATAAATAAAGGGCTTTCTAGCCATCCTTACAATAGTCTTACATCAAACATAAATAATTACAATAAAGCCCATTAAATAAAGTTTTTTTTTAATAAATTTAAAATTAAATTATCTTAAGCTCATCATATTCATCTCATTGAGACTATTATTATGATCATAAGCATATAATCTATTGAAGATTTTTGGCCTATCAAAGCATTTTCTTACAATAACAATACAATACAAAGCTTGTTAAGCAACAACCACTAAAGAATACCTAATAACTTCCAATTCTTAATAGCAATTATAAAAAAAATAAATTTCTATGTTTTAGCTTTTAATCTATTCATTTTATTTTTAAGCCTTCTTTCTAAATATTATTTAAATTATGGGGCATTTACAAAAATACCACAAAATTCTTACATATTTACATATGGAAATATTTCATATCACATTAAAAACACTATTTTTATTTATTTTTAAAACTTTAGATACTCATTTTCATGCATAAATTTAAGAGATCAAATTGCATAAATGTAAATATTAAAACTTAACTCTTTACACTTGTAAGAACATAAGAATTATATGGTATGTATGTAAATATCCTCTTTTATGCATGCCAAATTGCATCCAATCTTAAAATATTATTGAGCTTGATCCCAACAAAAAATCCATCATCTGCAGAGTAAATCCAAAGCAAATTATCCATCACTTCTTAGTTATTTCTTTCAGTAATCATTGTTCTTCATTAAAAATACCATTTTTTACTATAAAGTTGAGATGTCTAAAATCATAGGAGCTACATTATAAAGCAAAAATCATTTATTTATAGCTGTAATATCACGTCTTCCCACGCCCAAGTAAATAAATTAATAAAATAAAATAAAATAAAATACTATAAAAATAAAGTTTTAAAAAATAAAAAACAGTAGGTAAGCTTTTGTTTCATACCTCCTTCCCCTGTTCGCTGAAGAATATCAATCACCTATTATTAATACATTTTCCAAGTATTAAACTTATGATATTCATTTAATGCTAAAAAATTACATCAATAATAAAAAAATTTAGCGCCATATACATACATACCACCAAACTCCTATGTAGTTACATAACTAACCCCAATACTTCTTACATAATGCCACCCATATTTCTGGAAAAAAATATTACACTAGGACTCTACACTTAGAGTTCCGTGCGGAGTCAAATGAAATTATTCCGTGTTGGTGATCAGTCTGGTAATATGAGAATATTCCCCTTTTGTTATTTCGTATTATTCAGATGTTATTGTATGTTATTCAGGTGTTATTGTGTTATAGAAATATTTCTGGTGTTATAATAACACAATAACGGATCAATAATACTTAAATAACAGACAATAACACCTGAATAACACGAGGGGAATATTCCTCGTGTTATAGGGATGATCACATTTACGGCGTAATTTCATTGGACTTCGCACATAACTTTACGTGTTAAGTCATGATGTAATATTTTTTCATATTCTAATAACATGTAAAAAAATATTACAATTTTAATTTTTTAAGAAAATAAAATGCACCTTTTGTAAAGTGCCATATAAAAATTTAAATTAAAAAAATAAAAAGAGAAAATTACAAAAAACGATAAACTTCTCAATTAGCAACTACTGCGTAAAGGAGACTTTGTTGAACAAACGATGATGCGAGCATGATGCATGATTTCATAAACTTTAATCAAGTTGGTCAATCCACCTTGATTAATGAACATTATTAATCTTAATTAAGAGATGGATTAGGAGGTGTCCATGAAGTGGTAAGACATTTCACCAAAAACACTTTGAAATTTTGTTCACAAGTACGACGATTATCATGTTGGTGGTACTAATTTAATTTTTTTTTTTTAGAGGGGTATTTACATATCTACCACCCAATTCCTAAAATTTTCAATTTTAATTAATTGAAATGTGACTTTATTTATTCTTAAATAAAACAGCAAAGAAAAAAATATATATTTTTATAATTTATATTATGAATAATTTATTTGAAATAATTTTATTGTAGCTCCAGTAGGCAGAATTAGAGAAAATTAGGGGCAATTGTCTTATATTGTTTGGTCACCTTAAACGACGACCATCTGTGATCCGATTAGAAGAGTACAACTTATGTTAAGAAATGCAGAGGTAGACCTATGAAGACTTCAATATATTGTATAAAAAAAAGATCTTAATCTATTAGAATTAAATGAAAATATGACACTAAATATGACGCAATGGAGATAAGGATTCATGTAGCCGAACCCATTTGATAGGATAAATGTTTTGTTGTTGTTGTTGTTGTTGTTGTATGGTCACAATAAATTTATGTCAAATAAATTATAAATTTGTTATCATTCATGATTGACACCTTAACACCTTATAGTAATGCCAAAGGCATATGACATATTGAATGATGAGTATGGAGTAGGAGGTTGTAAAAAGCACTTGTTAGGGCAACTATATTGGAATATGTTACTCTTACATGTTGCTAAGAAGTCAAATTTCATAATAGAGTGAACAATAGTTAGGCTCATATTAACATAATTTATAACCTTCATGATAAAGAATCAATAGCTTAGGTCATGAAGAATAGTGGGATTTGGTTGAGTAGGACAAATAATTGGCTTACCCCACCATTCATAGGAGTAGGCCTTAATAATGACATAAATATAAAATAATGATGTAAAGATGTTGTCACAAAATAATTTTTAGCTAGTAATCATTGTTTGTTTTATTTCATGAATATTGTCTTTGATCAAATATTCTCTCTAATGATGAAATATTAAACAATTCCTAAGAAAAAATGATCATTTAATTGGACTGGAGATCGAACTAGAACATAAAAAGATTCAAGATTTAATTGTTCAAGCAGTATTACAATGGAGGATGAAGTGAATAAAATAATAAATATTTAAATTATTTTAAATTAATTTACATGTCAAAATAATCATATATTAATATAATTTTAATCAATTCCACCAATAATACATGAATATAAGACAACAATTTCTAAAATCAATATTGTAAATAAAAAAAATTAAGGCTGATAATACCCCTATTTTTAATTTATATATCTTAATTCTAACATATTGATCAAAATAGAAAAGTTAAAATTGGGCAATATTTGAACATATCAGTTCTTTAGTAGCCAGACCGGTTCAACAAATCAACCATAGTTATGACTTATTCAATCCCGACTATGTAAAAAAAAATAGTTCGAACGAAAAGAATGATACTATAAAGAAATAATAAGTTCTCTGCTTGCTTCCTAATAAAATCCTTTCCTAGTTAAAGCGAGATCAACTAAGAGAGCCTTTGGGGCGGTGTTGTATCGCACCGCATTTTTTTTTTTTTTAGCAAAACTGTATTTTACATGCATTCTCAAAAAACTATAGTTCAAAGGTATATTTTTTTCTCCAGATCTGACTAACTGTGATGACTATCAATTAGTTGCAGTCTGACTTTCTCATATATATAAAAAAAAACTCTTTTAATAGCAGTTTCTTCTTCAGTAGCTTCACAACTGTTTTTCGAAATAGATCTTAAGAGAGATAAATTAGAAAGAGAAAGATACATGCGGCTAATCTGGCAATGGAAGAAAATGGCATGAGATTATGAAAGAAATATAAAATCAGATTTGTGTGATTTCAATGATTAAACTATCCACAATTATTGGTTTATGATCATAGCAAATACTTAATTATTACAACTATATTTAAATACTAAACATTATGAGATGTAGAATAATCAGCCTCCATTAAAATATTTAATCCTAGTAAGCCTTATGCAAGGTTCAGCCTACCTAAACAGCAAGGATCTTCAATTTTGATTTTAATTACTCCTTATGTCAATAACTTATAATTTTAACTCAATTTTACAAGCATATAGATCATATAGTTTCATTATCACCATCAAAACAAATAATAATAATAATAATAATAAATAAAAAACACAGCCAGCCAACATGAACCAGGAGGATGTCAGGCAATAAAATAAGAATTTACATGCATACCATATATTTTTTATATATTTATAAATCTAACATCAAAACTATCAAATAAAAACATATCCCTGAAAATGCGTATTTTAATTTAAAAGCATAATATCAGTGATATTTTCTATGTGATGTTAAACATTATATAGTTAACATTAAATAATAAACATTAGAGGTTAGACATATAAAATAAATAAATAAGTACAGATGGTAATAAATTATACGGTAAGCTCCATAAAAATTCGTATAATATCATGTAAATCTTGAAATAAAAGTTCAATAATATGAACTAACAAAGTACGTTTCATGAACATGAGGACGCTCGTAAGATGAAGAAAGGGGGTATTTACAGGTATACAACCCATTTCTTATGTATTTACAAATATAACACCATTTTCATGCATGGGTAAGGTTGCATGTATGTAAAAATTGGAAGTATAGATAGGTAAATAGATAAGAATTGAGTGGTATGTATGTAAATCACAGGTAATAAATATACGAATGAAAATGCAACACATTTACACGCCAATAACTACCACCATAAATAATATAGTAACGAAGAGTCAACGGGGTCACTCTTCTTATGTCTTTCTCATTCTTATTCCTAGTCTGATTTGACTCATTCCTTCTACAGTTCTGCTTCAATATAAGGAAAAGCAGTATTGAGTTAGACAGAGGCAGTGGGTTTTGAAGAAGAAGAATTGGATAAGTTTTGTTTTTTTAATTACCGCACGTGCCACCATCTATGTAATTGCCCATTTTTTTATTATGGTATGGAGATGGCAAAGTAGCCATTTCAAGTGGCATTTGGTAAAGTGGAAGTGCCACTACCTTAAAAGGCATCACGACCCAACTTAGGGTCTGCTTGGGGCAGCTGCAGCTTATCCAGCTCCTGCTGATAAGCAGCTTATCCTGATAATATGATAAGCAGCTTATCCTAATAATCTGATAAGCAGCTTATCCTAATAATCTGATAACATGATGGGCAGCTGATCCGGATAATCTGTCCGGCTGTTTGGTTAATGTGTTTTGAGAACAACTGATTCTGGAGAAATGACCAATCTGCCCATGTTCTGATAAGCTGTTGAGTTGCTTGGTTCGTGCGTTTTGTAAACAATTTTTTTGTAATTTTTTTTATTTAAATTAATACTATGGGTAACAGAATAATTTATATTATTAACAAAATTAAAGATCAAATGTTAAGACAAAACAATACAAATAAATAGAGTTACATTTATATAACTCAAAATAATGATTACTTGTATGTCTCACCATTACTTCTATCATATAATATATAAATATATGAATCTGCAATGGAAGTACTGAGTTACTATGTTGATTCTCAAGTTGTGCTTATTCCTGTCAATGCTGCTCTCATCCTCAACACATATGCAAAATCTACAGTGAATATTATTCGGCCAATAATGTCTTTTGTTGCCATGTTTTGCAAGGCGCTGTGTATTGGAAGTCCTCTCGCTATTAATAGGAGCCAAATTCTATCTTCAGAAGGTCACCTATTGCTTCTACCCATAGTGACATTCCATGTTGCAGCCTTTGCATTGGGTTATTGGGCTTCCAAGTTACCATTTTTTATGTACATGTCAAGTTTCAAAGTATTTGTGCTCATCAATGATTTCTTAAACTTTATGATATGTGGAACAAAATGCATTTTTACCATTTTATGTACTTCATCAACTCCTTGTATACACTCTTTTCAGAATAGCTCAATCATATCTGAAGAACTCAGTTTGAAAAATAGTGCTTCTTCTTTATGTAAAAACGTACTGCCAGGTAGCCTCCTCAAAAAAACAGATTAGGCCAATTAGAGTAAAGATGGTGTGTTGGAGTCCTCTATGCAACACCTAAAACATAAAAAAAAGTTTGATTGCTAAAACAATGAAAAAAAAAAGAGGGTAATTACATACATACCACCCAATTCTTATGTATTAACATATCTAACACCTTAAATTTGATTTGTACATCTGTACCACTCATATTTTCATGCATAAGAAGTATATGAGTAAATATCAAATTGAAAGCGTATATGGATATACAAGTCATGAATGATCTAGTTTGCAAAACCATGCTTTGTATTGAGCTTTTGCAAATTGAAACAGAAAAGATTCTTCATGCATTTCATCGTGATTAGGAATTTCGAAGCACTTTTATCAATCTATTTACCGCAAAGAGTGAGTTA
Organism: Phalaenopsis aphrodite; assembly: GCA_003013225.1. NCBI lineage: Eukaryota > Viridiplantae > Streptophyta > Magnoliopsida > Asparagales > Orchidaceae > Phalaenopsis > Phalaenopsis aphrodite. The sequence goes on along the minus strand of NEWO01000105.1, from coordinate 856,542 downwards.
TAGTAATTGAGAGTACAGACACATAACTGCACGTTAGCAAAATATAGCAAAAAAAGAATGCAGCAAAATCTTGCAAATAAATTATAAGAGATGATTTTAATAGTAGGAGCAGCACTAAGCAAGGACAACAGAACATATAGGAAACATAACAAGCAGATGTCTGTCATTGTTTGGATGCATTGCTGCTGCCTTCAACAAGACCTTATAGCAAAAACAATATGCATATAAGACAAGACCCAATAAGAGGCTACCATGTCGTTGGAAGACGAGTCCAAGAAAGTCTTCACTGAAAAAGCTCAGAAGGCTGCGAGCCTTTAAAGAATTTTGCAGAATTAAGAAACCACAACAACTGTGGAAGAAACAAAAAAATACATTATCATCATCTACAAATGCTACATCAGTTGATCAAAAATGTTACAAAGACCGGCATAAACTTGTACAAGGGCTACAACAGATCCACTAATCTTCAGGTAAAGTCAACATCCCCTCTCCAAAACTCCAACACTTTAGATGATCACCATCACATAAGCATGAAAAATCTTATCCTCAAATCACGACGCAAAAACTACAATATTTTTTCATCACCTCTAGAATGTGCAAGGGTGACACAGGGATGACTTTTCTCTTCACCGCAACTTGAAAGAAGATCTCATTACTGACCTATTACGCAGGAGGGGACGGTTTTCCTCTTCACTGCAATGAGAAAGAAGATCTCATTGCTCGTCTGCTATGCAGGATGGGGACAAATTTCATCTTCACCACAACGAGAAAGATCTCGTGGTTTACCTGCTACACAGGACGGAGAAGAATTTCCCTTCGTTAAAGCTCTTTCCTGCAACTTTTCTCCACAAATATGTGCAGCAATTTTTCATCTCAACTCTGTGTCACAATTCTTCATTGAAACACGTCGCCATGATGCATAGTCGTGACACACTGCAGCAATGCGTCGTGTCACCACAACGCTCCACCATAATGCATCGCAGCGACACATCGCCGCAATACGCGCGTCACCGCAACGCCCCACCACAATGCTTCACCATAACGCGTCGCCGCGACGCCCCGCCATGCCGCTTCGTCGGAACACTCCGACAAATTTTGCTATTGTTTTATGAAGTTTATATCAGCAATATGATGTAGCTGCCTGAACCCAAATCATTTACATTTAAAGGCTTGAATAGCTTCTTTCATACCCGCCAAATTTTCCTCTTTTTATCCTCAACCCAAACAAAATTGTTAAACAATCTTTCTACTTTAAATTGAGTGCTAAATTTTAACTTCTGCATTGTAAAGCATAAATTGGAATACCATTGAGTGTACTCTTAAGTAGAGTAATTCTTCCCCCAAAGGGAAGGAATGTATTAGTCCACTCCCTAATTTGACTTTTGGTTTTCCCCACCACTTTATCAAATTGAATTTGTTGCTCATTCATTTAATCAAATTCACCCCGACATATTTAAGTGGTAAATCATCCAAATAGAAAAAGGTGTATAGGAGTTTCTAATTATTCAAAGAGTTGTTCTCTTTCTCTTAATTAAATTCCCTGCCGCATCAAGCCACATCGCTGTAACGCCTCGCCGCGGCGCAACACGTCGCTACAACGCTTTGCCCCATTGCAGCACGTCACCGCAACGCGTTGCCCCGCCGAGCCGCAACGTCGCACCGCTGCGTCGCACTGCCGCAATGCACCGCTGCAACACATCGCCACGACGCACCTCTGCATTTCTGCACCTCTGCACCGCTGCACCTCCACCCTACTTCAGGCCCCTATTTATAGGATCAAAAAGAGTCTTGGCCAATAAATGCACATTAATATAGAAATCTAAAAAGAAGTATTGTCATTAAATACTCATTAAATAAAAAGAGTTGAAATTAACCCTGCGTTTCGAATTCCACACCGTTTCCCTTTTTCCAATTCGGAGTTCAGCCTTCTTAAATTCCTTTTTTAGTTTCTTGTTCCGCTTCCTCATTTCTTTGCCTCTGTCCTAATTCCCACGCATGGTGAGAGTAGCTTGCTTGGTTGGCATATAAGGCCAGATTAGCTGGTCTCCTTTTTGGCATTCCAATCATCTCGTAAATAAACATTTAACTCTAAAATTATAAATTTTATTTTTGTTTTAATATAAAAACCGCACTTCCTATAAAACACTATATATATATATACATTCCTAGCACTATAATTTGTATGTTCACATGCATGTCACTCCAGCTATTACATAATAAATATCATGAAAATTAAAATGCTTCAGATCTTAATATTTTCGAACGAATTTAACCTTGCCCGAAAATAGAGGGCAATTGATACGACATAAACAAATTTTCATCACCCTACACAAATCTCAAGACATAACACGAATTCCGAGATGATATTTTGAGCAAGAAACGTTCAAATCTTAATAAAACTTCATCCAGAGGTCCGATTTCAGCGAACTTATAGTCAAACTGGCCTGTTCAAAGAGACGAACCTAATAATATGAAAACTAGTACAATCCAAGTCAAATCAAGTCCAGATCAAGCCATTAAACCACAGTTAGAAGATTTACGAATACATTTGGAAAATCCAACGATTGTCAAATATGACAAGTTTATACTTGAATCGAGCAGCTCGACAAGACGAATCCAACGAACCCAAGATCACTCAATTCTCACATCATTAAGACACTCAAATGTTCATTAAACGTCGTATGATCAAGAGAATCTCTCTGAATCGTCCGATCAGAATGATTTATATTCATGCATTAATTGCACCCAGAACATTATAAATAGAGATTCATCCCTCTCATGAGGGGAAGGAAGTCTAGAGAGAGTCTGAGGTCTTAAGGAGAAGCTGCAGCTCAACATTACCACCAATCGTCGTCGACCACCACTGACCGTTTTCGACCACCGCCGACCTCCGTCATCGACCGCCGTCGATCGCCGACGGTCGATTGTCGATGACCACCGCCGACACCGTCGTTGACCACCGCTGATCGTCGTCGACCTCCACCTACCGTCATCAATCACCACCAACTAGATGTCGTCAGTCGACATTTTAATCTGAAAGACATAGTTACCCTTTCACGTATGTGGGACAAGGGATTTCTATAATCATGAATCAATAGTAGATTTCCGCAACTGAGTCAGACTCCATGATTTTTCCCTAACGGGTCTTCCACGTAAAAACTTATGGAGTCATCACCTTTTTTTTTATTTCATTTGTGTATGTTGAACTTTTGTACAACGCTAAGACGATAATTTATTACTCTACCGCCGTGAATTTTCTCGCACGCATTAAGGCCAAACTTTGTAAATATTTTTATAAGAACCTAGCTTGTTTAAAGATCATTTTTTATGACAATAACAAAAACATAATACACCAATAATGCGTTTGAGAGATTGAGATTTTAACTCATAAATTTCTTTAAATAGTCCCACTCTAACAACCTTAAATATTAAGAACACAATGAGTTGTTTTCATCTAATCTAAGTTTTCATACATATGAATGTGCCGGCAATTGCAATATGTTTATAACAGAACAATTTATAGGCGGTGTTTAGTAGCATCCTATATATTGGATTTAGCCATATATTTAACTTAAATCCAACCAAACACCAAAAAACAAAAATTAAATCCAAACCACCGTTAAATCCAATTTTCTCTCGTTCCGTCTTCTTCTTTGTGTGTTCCGTCACAGTGTGGATTTGGTAAACCTGAATTTAATAAATCCGACAGCGAGATGAATTTATTCTGTCATCATTCACGAGCAAATTTGTCACAGTGTTGATTTGATAAATTTGGATTTACCTGATGTGATAAATCCTATTTAATGTCAATCGAAGTTGCAGCCAAACACTGCCATCTTAGATAAATTTGGAAAAATTGCTCATACAAGCCATCTGCCAAATTCCAGCATTAGGTTACGCCATCTTAGATCACACCCATCTAAAAGTGGTCAATTTCCTCTCTAATAATTCCTTCATTAGATTCTTCATGTTATTAACTTGATTAAGAACTGAACTTGAGAGTAATCAACACAACATGAGGAACATTATGAGAAATAAGAAGCAAAGTGGACATTTTCATCTTTTGTATACAAAAAATATGCAAGCCAAACATTTAAATATCAAGCAGTGTCATTCCACAATAGCATAACAGATAAAAATTTTTGTATTGATTAGGGGGTGTTTGGGGCAGCGGTACGGTGGCAGTGTAGTGTCACATCGCATTTTTTCATGTTTGGTAAACTTACATTTTGTTCGCGTTCTCAAGAAGCTACAGTTAAAAGTTGTGTTTTTCCACCAAAACACGCTACATGCGGTGGCCACTAGAAAGTTGTGGTCTAATCTTTACAAATAAATTGTAATAGTCACCGTAGCTTTTTGAACAACTTTTTCAGCAGTTTCATAATTGTTTCTTCAAACAGATACAGCTGCCCCAAACAGACCCTATATGAACAAATTTTAAAATTTAATACATTTTTTTTTTCATTATGATAAAACCTACTCTAATTCAGGATAAAACTTCTAATTAATTGTAAAAACATAAAACTATTGGAGTTTCTCTTGCTAATATAGAACAATGCTTGTTATTTCAACTAAAAAATTTAAGCAGGTTCTAACAAGCAAACATAATCATAAATTGATATTTAAATTATCCTAAGAATAAATCAATTCACCATAAATGTAATGCAAAGAGTACTTTCACTCATCATCATATATGTTCAAAGGGCTGGAACACTTGTTGCATTTTACATGTTAGATAAGAATCGCTTTGATAATATAACAAAAAAAATTAGTGATTAATTTTTGGACTATATAATTAACATTATTAGATCTACTACAACCTTACACCATGCCTTCTCCACCTCGTCCAAGTGGCTCATATTAAGAAAAGTTTGTGACCTTTGCTAGCTATCTAATCAAATTATTTCATTCTCTAGCAAACAATTGAATCCACCCAAGGTTTCATTTTCTTAAATGCAAAGCATTATAATGCTCCAAAAGAACCTAAATTAACTAATTAGTTATTTGAATACGATTGATCTAATTACTTCAATTAAGCAATAAATAATAACTTCTGGAGCAAATTAAATCATAATAGGTTGTTTAATTGTAGATCATTGCATACCAATTGCTTTTAATGATGTCCTAATTAACAATTATGAATAATTACTAAACAATTTACATTCTCAATCTTAAAAATAATAGGCAAACAATTTACTGGTACAACAACAACAAAGCCTTAATCCCACTACGTGGGGTCGGCTACATGAATCCTTTTTTCTCCATTGCGTCCTATTTAGTGTCATATTTTCATTTAGTTCTAGTAAATTAAGATCATTTTTTATACAATAAGCCCAAGTCTTCCTAGGTTCACCTCTGTCTTTCTTAACACAAGTTGAATCTAAAACATCTACCCTTCTAATCTAATCATCAGATAGTAGACGTTTAATGTGACCAAACCATCTAAGATGATTTTCTCTAATTTTGTCCGTCACAGGAGTTTCACCAACCCTATCATGAATATATTCATTTCGCATTTTGTCTCGAAGTGTAAAGCCACTCATCCACCTAATCATTCTCATCTCGGCAACATTTAACTTATTATTATGCTTCCCTTTTAAAGGCCAACATTCAGCATCATAGAGCATTGTAGGTCTCACCACCGTCTTATAAAAGTTTCCTTTGAGTCTAAGCGATACTTTTCTATCACACAAAAGGCACGAACCATTCCTCCACTTCAACCAACCAACTTGAATTCTACTATTAACATCGCCGTCTATATCACCATCGCTTTGAACAACAAACCCAAGATATCTAAATCGTTCACACCTTTTAATAATTTGATCACCCAAAGTTACACTTCTGTAACTAGAGCTATTACTACTAAAATTACATTCCATGTATTCAATTTTAGTTCTACTTAAATGAAGGTCTTTAGACTCCAATGTAGAACTCCATAATTCAAGTTTTTCCTGGGCTTTCTCTCTCGTCTTATCCACGAGAAGGATATTATCAGCAAAAAGCATACACCAGGGTACATCCTCCTGCAGATGTCTAGTAAGACCATCCATAACTAAAGCAAAAAAGACATGGGCTTAAAGCCGATCCCTGATGTAATCCTACAAAAATAGGAAAATGCTCGAAATTCACATGGATAAAATCTTACGATGATGAGACCTAATATTCTTTATTTTACAACTCTTCATCTTAAAATTTAGAACTAATAAACAATATTGGGTAAAATCTTCACTTGGAATGACCTAACAATCTTTACAATCTCGACGATATCTTCTTCTCATAAAAAATAACCAATTTGTGTTTTATTAGATCAACTCTTATAATTTTTCATTGAAAGTACTTATATTCCAAGATTCTATCCTAATATTAGTTTCATTAGTTTCATGGATTAACTTCTTTACCCGCATTCGTCTGTAATGTGGGAATCTTTGCTTATTTGACACTTCATCCGAGAGCCGGTGTAGCGGCCCTTGCACATTTTTCATTGTATTCAGGTTATTTAGTGCGTCCCTTCCAGGGGACGCCCTAGCACTTACATAATGATCAAAAGAATTCGATTTTTTCGACAAGTTTTACGCTGGCTATCGACTACCTAACGCAACCCTCCACTTTCCACATTTGGGCTTGGGACTAGCAATGGCAGTGTTCAATACAGTACAATACAGCATTCAAGATTTAAAAATGCTAAATGCAGTTTTATAGAATTTATAAAATCCTATTAATAAATTAAAATAGGAATTTTTAAATAAATAGCTTTATAAAATTAAACATATAATCATTGGTGTCATAATTTGACCTACGAGTATAAAATTTTCAAACCGACAACAGTTGATTGGATATTAAAACCATATTTGTTTATTTTTATTGTTGTAGCTAATATTTAATCATCCAAAATTAGTTAAAAGAAACGTTATAGAAAAAAATTATATTATTAAAATTACAAATTTATCTTATTGGTTGTTAGTCTCGACTTTTATATACACCTCCTCTATTAGTTATGTTCTAATTAAAAACTTAAACATGAATATATTGATTAAAAATAACCACAAGCTTTAATCAACAGTAAATATTCATACTTCTAAACTACAGTAACAAAATGTAAAAGTAATAAGTATGTTAGTCAGTTTAAAATAAATCAATATGTGAAATAACAATATACTAAACAATTATAAAAATTCAATAAGTTTCATAACATTCAACAATATTGTTTTCTATCACTATCTTGTTTATAATATTTTATTTATGCATCTGTCACGGGAATAACGTCCAAGTTCCACCAATTAAAGGCATTGATATCAATAATTTTTTAATGTTTACGAGTATCTTAGCTACACAACCAGCATTATAAGAGATGAACTATATCATATTTAACATGCACATAAAAAAACAATATATAGAGTTCATAAATTTTATACTTCTACGTCATCTAATGTTAAGATAATATATTATATATGTAAAATGAAAGATTTTTAAGATGTAATATGATATAGTTAATACATCTGATAATTAAACTAAATCAAAGTAAAATATGTAATTTAATTTAATTTAAATAATCAAAAGCATATGATTTAGAGAAACAAAAAAAATTACTATAGATTAAAAGTAAAAGTACTCGTGATTTTCAGATAATTTTATTTTTCAATCATTTTAATAGTTTCTCTTTAACTTCAAAATAAAAAGATTAAAAAATTAAATTATATGAGGAAAATACGAGTATTCTTACTTCTAATCTAATAATATTACATTTATTCTAAGATAAATACATTTGATAATCGCCTAAATTCACATTAGACATTTATTTATGATTTAACTGAAGTGTTAGATGTATTGGTTATATCATAATATATATTAAATACCTCTCATTATAATTATATATATTTATTACATATATTGATATTGAATAAGATAGATAGTACAAAATTTATAATTGTGTATATTATTTATATGTGCAAGTTAATAGTGATGGAATTCACCATTTTATAATCCTAATTGTGATGCAAAAAAACTCATACATGTATATTGAAAAAAATTATCGATATCTAAGCATCTTAATTGGTACAACTTAGATGATATTTTTGTGATGAATGAATAACAAAATAACATAAATAAATAAAAATTAAACAATTTACTTGAATATTATAAAAAAATTGAATTACCATATTTGATTATTGAATTGTTATTTATCTTAAACCAACTAACATACATATTTAACTTCTTATTCAATATATTACTATAGATTAGAAGTGTAAGTATTCACTTCCTATTATAACTCACTATATTTTAAAATAATATTTTCAAGTTTAAGCTTTTAATTAAAATGAATAATAGAGAACAAAACACGTATAAAAAATGCAATCAATAAAAAATAAGATAAATTTTTAACTATATTGATTAATTTCATTTATATAATTTTTTTTTTCAATTATCTTTAGATGATTAATTATTAGTGATAGAAACATAAAATAAAAAATTTTAATTTCACGATAAGACCGCTCATTCTTATGTTGTAAATTTTAAGTCCCACGATCGACTCATTACAATTGATTCAATAACTAGTTTGATAATTTATTAAAAATGTAATATATATATATATATATAAAGAAATGACCTAAGGCTATCATACGAGCCTCGACCATCCCCGATGGGCCTAACAATTCGAGTATCACACATTTACTGGGGGAAATCGAACCCATACCAGAGGGGACTTACAATTGACAACAGATGCTTGACCAACTAATTTGAGTACGAGCTGCATGCATGTGTGTGTGTGTGTGTGTGTGGTGAGGATTGACATTTTGTTGATAATTTTGAGGTTTGGAAAGAAATTTGAAAAATGAATGCAAGAGTATTTTAGTTTATAACTATTAAATATCTTTTTTATTATAGATGAAGTTGCCTCAAACTATAAACAACAAACAAATTATAAAATCAATATTACATATAAGCTAGCATGTACTATCAACTAATATAAAGAAATAACATAGTAAGTTTATGGCATATAAACTACAAGTAAAATAAAAAGGCTTTAACATTTCTATTAGATTAAGGTTTATGCAACCAAAAATAACAAACATAGATGTATTAGAATAGTAAATATAAAACATAAACCCAAATTTTTAAGTAGGGTTTTACTGCCCAAATATTCAGATAAAATGACAACAAAATTAGACAAAACATGTATTCTAAGAAATTACATATTTATGATTTTTCTTATGGATTGTAGATTGAGTTGAGTTTTTTGGGAGGGAGCAAAACATTACTCTTTCTATTTGTTTTGTGTCTACCTTACGTCACTCAATAAAAACAAAAAAAAAAATGACATATTCAATTCAAATTGATATAAAGAAAAAAATTGATCATATATTTTTAAAAAGTGTAGCTCCTCCATTAATTATTTAATCATATTAACGAAAAGCACCATATCTAATGGCACAATTTGTGGTTTCTAAATTAAAAATATGTTCAAGACAATAATAATTTTATATTTTCACTCAATTTGAATTTTAAAAGAAAAATCACATTTAAAATAATTTTAAAAAATTTTAATGAATATTTAAATTAATGTTGACATCAAATTACATCTAAATAAACCAAAAACTCACCTAATTTTATGAATTTTAGAAATAAAAATTTTAGCATCAAATGACTAAATAAGCCTATAAAATAGTTAGCATTCGGCCACTACCAAAAAATCAGTTACACAGAAAAAAAGAGCTATAGAACATACGATGATCTATAGATAACATAAATCATAGTTTAAATTTTAAGAAAGAACAATATAATCTTCATTTTGTTGAATATGCTCGAAATTCACATGGATAAAATAATCAACTTTAAACTCTAAATCATATAGCCACAGAATATAAACTGTTGAAAATCATGCACAATAATACATCCAAAATATTCAAAAAACAAAACAATAAAGATATAAATTCATTTCACATGATTTAAATCAATGTGACGGTCATTGGAGGCCGGCCTGCAAAAGGAATCCAAGAGCTGAGTCAAAAGAGCCCAAACACTTGGATAGAACAAGCCTGTACTATGAGACCGTTAAGGATTTTCTATTGGGCTCCTATTAGATGGGCAGCCGCAGAGAACCTGCAGGCTTTTCAGAGCTACAAAGTTTCCTTTAAAAGCTCCCCCCTTCAATGAACCCATCTACTGATTCAAACCAAAAAGTTTGGCTAACAGTATGATTTAGTGACTAAACCATGTAAACTTGTTTAGCATTTATTTTCAGAATTTAAAAGTTAAATGGACAAGAGATTAGTTTCAGTGTGAATTTATAATAAAATCACAAAAAAAAGTATTGGATTTATGGAATTCAAATCAAATTTGTGAATATAAATCCTCATTGAAATAAAAAATACTAATTGACTAATGCATCTTATGTGAGTTAGAAACACAACAATCAGCAGCCTGTTTCCATCGCATGTCGGGCAGCAAAGGCATGGATAAACGGCTAATGGATCATATAACAGAGACCACTCTATCCTTCAATTCCCTTTAAACAAATTGCAACTACAAAAACAAGAAAAGAACCGAATGGTTACCGTCGAAGCCAAAGCAAGCTTAATAAGGTTGCCGATTGCAAACGACATTACTTGAATCGACATAGAGATTCCGCCTGCAATTCTTTGGAGCAATCAAAGCTAGGGATGTTAGTTCCTTCCTCTAAGTTCACTGATGCGATTAAACTTACAGTCGAAAGAAGACAGGACGTGTAGAATAGATTGTTGAGGTGCTTGCAATCAAAGTACAATAACTTACTAAATATCCTCCTTTGCAGAGAGAATTGACGCATCTAGAAGTCAATTCCTGCAATTCCCGACTGGAACCTTACATCTTCAACTAGGGCAATGATCCCTGAAGCAAAAAGAGCAAAAGAAGCTCACGTTACATTGCAGCTTTACGGGAAAAAAAAATGCATGATTTAAGCACGAATTGCACAGCTTGTATGAATAGCAAGAAAAATAAACTCGAATCGGGAAAACTCCCACACCCCACCTTCTGCTCTCCGAGAAATAATAGAGACCAAAATGCGGCTAGGGTTTAAGCTTGTGATTTTCTAGTTGCTACCGTTTACGTTATTTAAAGTGGATGGTAATGTCACGTGATTTGCACGTGCAAATAGATTGGCAGGAGTGAATCAGTGGGCCGGGCCTTAACACTATGAGGCCGAAGGATGTTTTTTTTTTAACAAGTGGCACTTACACATATGTCACCTAATTTCCATATATTTAAAAGTATTTTTAATATTTATGGCATCTAAATTCAAAAATGACGTTTAAAAATATTATCATTTTAGCTTTAAAAAAGTGAAGCATACATTTTTTTATTTATAGGTGTTGAATTCTTATTTTTCTGTGAATCACACTAAAAAAAATAGAGCAAATCTGGAGAGTGAGAGAGAAAATTAAATATGTGTAGACAATAGTACGTTGTGTTTAACATGTATTATTCATATGATGATATCTTCATTTATATGGGAGAGACTATAATATAATAATGTTACATTTTTGCTCAAGCTTTAAAGGGGATATACACTGGATTATTGATGTTTTATATATATGAGCATATCTCTCTATTGTTATTTAGTTGATTTGTTGAGCTTTTATTGGCTAATGACCAACAAGTCCAAAGATGTTGTAGTAAATGGAAAAATAAAAGTATGGAAAAAGAAATCAAATATCATCTTGTTGGCGTTCAATAAGAGGGTGCAAACTCTTTCAGAACTTGCATTCAAGGTCAAGTTCGGAGACAAGAGGGAAATAAAATTTGATCATGAAAAGAATAAAACACCCATAATCAACAATGATTTGGATTTAAGCTCCAAAAAAAAGGGAAGGAAAAAAAACAAACAAGGATCATAAATAAAGAAGGCACCCGCACACTAAAAAAAGAAACCATAGTGCTCAAAAAATGAAGAATGGCAAAAATTTAGAGATCATCACGCTTTGAAAGGAGATCGTCTCTGACTGAGAAGTTGGACTTCCAGTGACTTCCCCTCTATTGGAGGGTAGTAGGTTGCATCATTCGTCTACTCACATTGGTGAGGAGGACGTTCGCAGGATCACTGCTAGTTTGTCTCAAACCTCACGCTACAACAAATAAAAGAAGAAGAAGAAGAAGAACTCGCCGATAACAAATGTTTACTCCATGTTTTGTTAGGTATAGCTCATATACCATAAATGAGAGATGCTAGAGCGGAGTGGAGCCGAAGGATATGTCCAATCATAGGAGTTTCATTATGTGGGTTGGGTGTGCGAGGCCAACACCCCGCGATCTAGTACATGGGTAATTTAAGTAATTACATATTGTACTATAGGGTTATATATATGTTCTGTTTGTAACCCTAAGATTCTGAATATTATATTTTGTATTCTTTTCTGAATATTGAAAATGAAGTCGCCGCTCTGCTCCTGAAGTCGTAAGCATCTTTGCTGAACCTCGTTAAAAATCTTTGTGTTCTTCAAGATTCGTGTCGATTCCGTAAGGAAAAATGTTTGTTTTTCTTAGCCCTTATTTCTCAACATATTTGATAAACTCACCCGTAAGGAAAAATGTTATGTCGCCCTGATTCTATATTTAGAAATTAATACTTTTATATTTCACTTAATTTGAATATGTGGGTTATAAATAATTTGCATTTTGTTTGGTCATGCTTTATCTTTCTTTATATTAGGATTATGAAGTTTCATTTCTCCAGTGAACTTCAACTTAATTTTAGGATCTTGAGGTTGCTTGCCAAGATAAGACATAAATCCTCACCTTATTAGGTTTTCTCGCGATTATATATCATTTGATTTTAAGTCTTACCATTTTAATAAAAGGTCAACTTGAAACATTAAAGAATTTTGTTTCAAAATCATTAAAGCTAACAAATATGATAGTTGTGATGTTACTGGGTTTCTTAATATTTTCGACATCTCTTACATTTTTTTCCTTTGGTTATGATAATAACTTTTCCGCTTTTAAATCTTTCTCGTTTGAAATTTCTAATAATTGATTGTGGAAACCTAAAGTTATAAATTTATTGAAGACAAAACCACAGTCTTAATTGAGAGTTTACTTAAGCGATTTTTATTGCTTAAGATACAATTAACTATAGGAGTTTGCTCTTATAAATGTTTGCAACTCAAATTTAATATAAACAATACCCATCATTCAGATTAGATAGTAGAAATATTTGTCGGTTTAAAACGTAGACCTTGCAAATATTCGAAATGTCTCAATTTAAATAATTAAACCCATCATAAATGTATATTTTTTTTTCTTTCAAGTTGTTGTACCATTTTTGATATATTATTTGATTATTTAAGTAATTAAATCATCGAATATGTACAACATTCAAAATCCCGTGTCAAAAAATAAATAGACAGACACATGTGCAAATCTTCATGAAAATAATTTCGAAGTTGTCGTAGAGATTAAAAATTTCATATATATAATGAATTATACACATTTATATCTAATTTTAAATCACAATAGCTTGTGTGATCATATGATTTTGTCGATAATTTGGAACACAAGCCAATTTCAAACATAGCAATTTTGAATGAGTCGAGTGCGAGCAAAGCCCAAGCTCGTTCAAGCCCGACTCGTCTACAAACCTACACGTCTTGCAGTTACTAATCGACAAGTTGAGAAATTTATATATTTTTTTTAATTTTTCATAATAATGAATATCTATTGATAGTTGGAGCTTGTATGGAAAGTATTTTATTGCTACCTAATGTTTTTAGATTTATTTTATTTTTGGGTGTGAGAAAACAGTGTTTTTAAAAATGGTTCTAGATGCGTTGGTCCAATTATTTTGGACATCTCAACTTATATTGAAATATGGCATTTCTAATTCAGACCGAAGACTACTATAGAATATAATAATAATAATAATATTCCATGCATAAATGGAAATATTTGCATGGAAATAATTAAAATAATTAAAATATTTTTTAGAAAGTTCAGGGCATAAAATTAATATTAATGATTATCAATGTATATTTACAAATACACCACTCAAATTGAATTTATTTACATATCGAACTCCTATAAATTTTCTACAGGTGTGATCTTATTCATGCATGAAAAGATGTATTTCATTATTTAGAGTTAAAATTGTGGTGCTATTTTTTGTGATACGAAACGTTTGGGTGGTATAAATGTAAAAAAATAAAATTTCGACGTAAGATATATAAATACATGAGAATGTGGTAGTATGTATGTAAATGTTCAAAAGGATTAAAAAATATCAACAAAATATTTAAAATCTCAAGGCATCTACACACATACCACACAATTCTACATGTTTATACATCTAACATCCAAACATTAACTTTTAAATTTAAAATATTCAAATATTTAAGCATTGTTAAAGTCTTATTTATATGTCAGAAGTATAACTTGTGGTGTTAATTGATGTGTAAATACATAAGAATAGTGGGGGTATGTATGTAAATCTTATAAAGTTTATGAAAATATCTTATATTTGTAGGAATCTACACAAGCTATTCCAAGGTGGAATTTTTTTTTTCCTTAATTTCTTCTTTGAATATTCATACACAAATTATTCTTCAATTTATAATAATCTTTTTTTCTAAAATTGCATTTCTACACCAACTCCCAACTCCATAAATAGTTTATTTGAGTAAAAGCTTCGGTCAAAATATGGTTATCAAATATTAATTAAAGTTATATATCCTGAAATTAATTAAGCAATTAGCTTGGAAAAAAGTGTGCAAACAATTAATTGATCAATATTTAAATTAAATTAATACTATATTTTTTTTTGAAAAAAGTATATATATATATATATATATATATATATATATATATATATATATATATAAATAATAATAATAATAATAATAATAATAAATTAAATTAAACCTTCTTTTCTGATACAATTTTAGTCACTGTTTATCTCAAATGTGTTGAAGCATAAATAGCTCCCCAATCCCTCGCATCCACAAAAAACACCATCAGATTAAATAAATAAATAAATAAAAATGGAGAGCGGCAACGATTACACGGTGAGGATTTGCCGGAAAGAAACGATCTCAGCCGCACTTCCATCACAGGAGCACTGGCTCTCTCTCTCGAACCTGGACCTTCTTCTTCCTCCGTTGGACGTCGGGGTCTTCTTCATATACACGAAGCCCCCATTAGAGAGCTCCTCTTCTACCTTCGCTTCTCAGGTCAACGTTCTGAAGACCTCTCTGGCTAAGTCTTTGGTTACTTACTATCCGTTTGCCAGCGAGGTGGTGAGCAATACCATGGGAGAGCCGGAGCTGCTTTGTAATAATCGCGGTGTGGAGTTCATTGAAGCGTTTGCGGACGTTGAGATTGCAGAGCTTGATTTTCATAACGCGGATCAGACATTTGAGGGCAAGCTTCTGCCCAACAAGATGGGTGGAGCCCTGGCTGTTCAGGTACGCAGGTGGCGATTTTTTTTTTTTCTTTTTTAGTTTTGTGGTATACATACCTTCAAAATATTGTTGTGCCCTTCTAATTTGTTAGGCGACAGAGATGAAGTGTGGTGGAATGGTATTAGGCTGCACATTCGATCATCGCATAGCCGATGCCTACTCCTTCAACATGTTCCTCATCAGCTGGTCGGAGATGGCTTCCGATGAACAAATTTCAACCATCCCAACCTTTCGCCGCTCACTTCTCACCCCACATCGACCTCCCCTATGCTTCGAACCTTCACTCGACCGCTTCTTTGTCCCCATTTCTCAGCTCCCAACACCGACCAAATTCCCAGATCGCACAAACCGCATTTACTACATCACCGCCGCCAACATCGACCGCCTTCAAAAAATGGCGACCGAGGGCGGCCAGCGAAGGACGAAGCTCGAGGCCTTTACGGCCTATTTGTGGAAATTAGTCGGGCGAGCGGCAGGAAGACGAGCGAGTCAAATGGGGGTGATTGTGGATGGTCGGAAACGACTGGGGTTAGCAATGGATGCTTATTTCGGGAACGTTTTGTCGATCCCTTATGAGTCGGGGGATGTGGGGAAGAAGGATCTGCAGGAAATTGCTGAAATCGTGAATGGGTTTATTGCGGTGGCGGGGAGGGAGGAGCATTTTAGGGGATTAGTGGATTGGGTGGAGATTAGGAGGCCGGAGGCGGCGGGGCCTAGGGTTTATTTGGAGGAAGGGTGGTCGGTGGTGGTGTCGTCGGGGAGGGGGTTTCCGGCGAGGGAGGTGGAGTTTGGGTGGGGGAAGCCTTTGTTCGGATCGTACTATTTTCCATGGAAGGGGAATGCAGGGTATGTTATGCCAATGATGCGCGGAAGAGGAGAGGGGGATTGGGTGGTTTATGCATATTTGTCCAGGGAAATTGTGAAAATTATAGAAGACGATTCTAATGGATTTTTTGAGCCGCTTACTGTTGATTATTTGGGGATAAAAAGATGCTGAATTATTAAGAGAAATTTACATGCTTGCCATTTAATTTTTATGTATTTGCATGCAATACCTAAATTTTGATGTTTATGTTTATAATGTTTTGGTATCCTAAAGCTATGCATGAAAATGGTGTATCCCCTTTTATGAAGTAAACAATAATGGCGTTTTTATGTTATGTTAAAATTTGAGGGTTATGTATGTAAATATGAAAGTTTAGAAAATTCACTAGACATTGGTAAACTTCATTCTGGCAGCTTATGCATTCTCAAAACGCTGAAAACGACATTTTTCACATCGCAACTGTCTAGGTGCGATGACAGTTTTTTGGTTGTGGTCTCACTTTTCTAAAAGAATAAAAATTTATAATAATTATCTCACCTAGCTTATCAGCAGATTATTTTTAATTAGCTTCTCAGCAGATTATTTTTAATCAGTTTATCAGCAGATTATTCGCAGTTGTCCCAAACATACCCTTAATCTCTCTATCTTGTATGTGTTTGTTTATTTGCATTATGAATTTTAAATGTTGGTGAGTTATTTTCTTGAGTAAAATCTTCATATTGTATGTATATATATGTATATATGTATATATACATGTATACATATGTATATATACATATATATACATATGTATATATACATATATATACATGTGTATACATATGCACATCTATATACACACACACACACACACATATATATATATATATATATATAATACACACACACACACGTGTGTGTGTGTGTGTATAAATAATTTAATATGTGTGTAATTTTCATTTTGAAAAGTTGTATTTTAATTTTTGAAATAAATGAGACCGAACAAGGGCAACTTTTGATCGAGAATACTAGTGTCACGAGAAATGATTATTCTTGTTATGTCATATATATGTATTTTGTAAACAAAATGGCCCACAATTTAATCTCTTTGCTTGGGCTAGAGCTACTAACAACCTAGAAAAGCAACGACAACTTATCACCAAGTGTTGTTGAATAGTAACGTCGATCCTACGCCATCTCGAAGGTAATCGGACCAGGAGATACAAGTCTATCATCTCACCTTTAGCACCCTAAGTATTTCGCATCATTGTCTTTTAACCTCGAACCTTCTAACTCATAGCCCCGCTCGTTGATCCATATATAATTACCACAATTGATGCTAAAGAAAGTGTATGGACCAGTCGAGGAAGTCTACATGCACGCTAATCAATTCCTATATGTTTACATATTCAACTCATAAACTATACTACCCTTCCCTCTCTCTCCTTTCTTTTGTCACCTAACCTACATCTTCAAGCGTATACTTGCTATCCTTCAAGGTTTGCATGTATATCGTTAAACTTTTAGTAACAGAATACTCTTTCCAACAAACTGATAAAATTAATTAGAGTCATTAAAAAAAAAAATTCTCTTCTGATGCGTGCTAGAAAATTCACGGCAGTAGAGTAACGGATTTCGTCTTAGCGTTGTACGAGTGTTCAACACACACGCAGATGAAAGATAAACAAGTAATGATGACTCTAGAAACTTTTACGTGGAAAACCAGGAAACAAAAAAACCACGAGGTCTGGTCCAATTATGAAAATTCACTATTGATTAATGATTACAGAGACTCCTTGTTCCACAGACGGGAAAGTGTTACTAGATTTTCAAGTTATAACGTTGACTGACGACGTCTATTCAGCGGTGGTCGATGGAGGTCGGCGGTGATCGAATGTAGTCAACGACAATCAATGAAGGTCGGTGGTGGTTGACGGAGGTCAACGGTGGTCGACTGCAGTCGATGACGGTCGACGGGGGTCAAAGGTGGTCGGCGGTGGTCGCCGACGGTCGATGGTGAACGACGGAGGTCAGCGGTGAGCGTCGGTGGTCGACGATGCCTGGAGGTGGTCGACAGAGGTTGGAGGTGGTCTCCGACGATCTGCTGTGGTTGACGGAGGTTGGTGGTGGTCGACGGTGGTCGACAGGGCTTGCAGTGGTTGACAGAGGTCGGCGGTGGCAGGGATGATGTTGGACTTGAACTCCTTCTTAAAGCCTCAAGTTTTCTCTCCAGTCTCCTCTTCATGTGAGGGGTGAGACTCTATTTATAGTGTTTTGGGTGCAATTAATGCAGGAATATTAATCATTTTGATCGGACGGTCCGGAGAGCTTCCCTCGATCAGATGATGTTTGATGGACATTTGAGTGTCTTAACAATATCAGAATTGAGCAATCTTGGGCTTGTTGGATTTTTCTTGTCGAGACGCTCGATTCGACTATGAACTCACTAGATTCGACAATTGTTTGACCTTTCAAATACCTCCGAAAATCCTTCAAGAGTGGTTTAATAATTTGATCCAGGTTTGATTTAATTTGGATTGGACTAGCTTTT
>NEWO01000105.1:747621-830123 GCA_003013225.1 Phalaenopsis aphrodite | reverse complement strand
TGTTAGTCAAGTCTGCAAATACATGGCTAAACCTGGAAGGCGACATTGGGAAGCAGTCAAGTGGATTTTCAGGTATCTGAAGGGTACTGTAGGACATGGAATTATTTTTGGCAGACAGAAGAATGATCCTTCAGTTGTGGGGTATGTTGATTCAGACTATGCAGGTGATTTGGATGGCAGAAGGTCTACAACTGGGTATGTGTTTACTCTTGGTGGAGGGCCTATATGTTGGAAATCAACAATTCAGTCTATTGTGGCATTATCTACAACTGAAGCTGAGTATATGGCAGTAGCTGAAGCTGCTAAAGAAGCCTTATGGCTTGTTGGGCTAGTAAAGGAAATGGGCATTGAGCAAGGTGGAGTTCAGTTGCATTGTGACAGTCAGAGTGCTATTTATCTGGCTAAGAACCAGGTGTACCATGCGAGAACCAAGCACATTGATGTCAGGTATCACAAGATCAGAGAGTTGATTGCTTCTGGGGAGATACTGTTGCAGAAGGTTCATACTGATGAGAATGCAGCTGATATGTTGACCAAGCCAGTTACTATCAACAAGCTCTTGCATTGCTTGGACTTGTTGAATGTTTACAGTTGCTAGAGAAGCATGGTGGCCCAACCCACAGTGGTGCAGATGTAACTCCCAGGTATTTTTTCTCCTAAGGGGCTGGATATTCGCCAAGGTGGAGATTTGTTATGGTATGGCTCATATACCATATCGGGACAGAAGCTGGAGCGGAGCGGAGCGGAGCGGAGCGGAGCGGAAGAATCTGTCCAAGTTGGGAAGTTACGTGGTCCCAACTTGGACAGATTCTTCCGCTCCGCTCCGCTCCGCTCCGCTTCGATCCAGCTTCTGTCCCGATATGGTATATGAGTCATACCATAACAAGGGCTTACATTTGTACAATACCCGATCTTTCAAATAGCCTAGAAAAATAGAAGGTTTTATGTCGTACCAAACAAATACCTCAAAATCCTAAAAAGAGTTAGGACTTATATCGCACAACATATGATCATATGGATTCCTAAAAAGATGGTGTGAGAATTTACGTCATGCTAGATGAACTACCTCAAAGTTTTATGAGTTTGTGTAGCTTAGAACTACAGAGAGTTTAGTTGAAGGTCGCTGACCACATCGTGTTTTATCTTGCTTGTCGCCTCAAGTTGTCTTTCTTTCACTTGCTGCCTCGGTCTACTTCCAAGAAAGCTTGCTCCGAGCTCCTTATTGTGATGGTTTTGGGTTTTAATAAAGTGTGTTTAGATATTCATTATTGTTGAGAACGTGGCTTTGTTGTAGGGTCTCTACTAAACAAGTGTCCGCTATTCTCTACCCTAGGGGTCTTTTACATGTATAAAAAATAACATAATAGTAATGTTACATGTGTAAATAAAGAAATATATATACATTAAAATGCAACAGAAAAAAAGTGGGTAAAAAGAGAGAAGTAACACTTGTTGCTTCCAATGATGATGCAAAAAGGGACAGTATCATAGACATAATATAATAATGTGTAAGAGAATTAAAGAAGTTGGGAGGAGATACGAGCGCTTGTATGTATACGAAAGTCGGTCGTCGCATATGTGGAAGAGCAGAGCTGACTATAAGAATTCAAGTTATGGGTAGACTTAGACTTTTACTCTCGAGGGACATCTCTAAGCAACCATAAGCAATATGTGCTTTGTCCCGTTCAACCTCGGGTAGAAGCTACCAACAAAACAATCAAAGAAGTGCAACTTCTAGCACACTCAAAGTGATTAATAAGTGAACTTATACAGGATAACCTCAATAATTCTTAATTTCTCACGTATATAAAGTTAAACTTTTACTTAGTAGTAAAAAATAATAGTGTTATGAGAAGAAAAATATACATTTTTTTGTTATATATATATATATATATATATACAAAGAATATTTCCAATAATTAGATCAATGCTCCAGACCTTGTTATAAGATCAATAGCAAGTGATATACTTTTAAATGAAGCCTGAATTTTTAATTGAAAATACTACGTGAATCTTCATGTGAGTTTGCGAGGAGAGTAGAACAGAAAAACCAAACAAGTTTCAGTGGCAAGTGATATACTTTTAAATGAAACCTGAATTTTTAATTGAAAATACTACGTGAATTTTCATGGGAGTTTGAGAGGAGAGTAGAAAAGAAAAACCAAACAAGTTTCTGCATCATGAAGGCGATGAAGGCTGCAAAGCAATGCAAGTGGCAGCAAATTTGAAGTAGTTATTTTTTTCTTTAAAGAACAATCATTAACAAAAATTGCTCAATCAGAGCTAAAGTTGACATAATGGTATCATATATCAATCACTTTATGTCATAATTACGCTATTTTTAGTTCTTTCTTCAGAAAGTCTCTCATGAACATGTACTCATGTAAACATCCACTTTGAAATGCTGATATTATAAAACAAATCATATGCATCACTATCCAAATAGTCCAAATGCGAATGGCCGCTGATGGGAGTACTCCTATGTAAGGTTTCTAATACAAATCTAACATGCAATATAGAATAAATGAATTAACAAATGTAACAAAATACAAATTGTGAAAGATATAAACTATCAGTCGATTCATTACCTTTAATTAAAACATTAAAAAAAAGATAAAATTTAATTCAGGTAAAAAATTTATTATGAACTACTGAAAAGTAGCAATCATAATTGTACATGAAGAAAGCCTAACTATAATTTTCAAGAGTCATACTTGATCAAAAAAAGTTAATATCAAAATAGAAAACTTAGCACGATCTAAACAAGTTAATCATTCACCTAAACAAGTTAATCATTCTTCATGCATTTGAATCCATATATATAATCTACATCAAATATCACAAGAAATTAAAAAAAAAAAAATTTGTTTTATCATCCATACAAGCTACTCTTATAATGTCTATAATAAATGTTTATTCAAATCCATAATAAACATGATTTATCATCCATACAAGCTACTTTTATCCAATCATGCGCCTACTGTCGCATCAGTTATCCGTTCCCTCAACTCTGACATTTTGCTTACTCCTTCCCCGTCCACAATACAGGTGGGTCACATGATTTGATATAAAATATGAGTAAAAGTTTTAAAATGCATGTTTTTAAAAATATTAGGTGCAGTTTGAAGTAAAAGATCCAAAATTAAACTATAGGAAATTTTGAACTCATCAAATTATTTATTTATTTCAAACTCAGATTACTTTATCCAAAGTTTGAGATCATAGGAAGCCACAGACATTGCCAATTGCTTCCACTACCACCCCCACCATCGTCTACCAACACCTATTACACCACCCAATTTTGACATCTATCACCTCAGCTATTTATTTTATTGTTGAATTCTCTTAAATTAAAACCAAATAACAAAGGTAACGTTTTAGCTTTATATTCAATCAAACAACTTTCAAACATTTCAAATGCAATTCATTGCAAAATCGTTGTATATATGTTGCTCTGCTCTTCTTTTTTTCAGCTAAAAAAGATAATGCAAACTGAAATAAATGCAGTGTTGAAGTAATGTATTGTATTTAAAATATTTTGAAGTTATTTGATTTGTGTAAAATAGTAGAATGAAAACAATGTTTTTTTTGTAGGACTTTAAATTTTTTTTTTTATTATTTGGTTTGAAGTAGAATGAAAACAATGTTTTCAAAATATGTGAGCTCTACATAGTTATTAGCATTGAGGGGTCGAGGCGGCGGGCGGTGGATGTCAGCAGTTCCGACAGGTGTTGTTCGGCGGTGGCTGACCGTTCATGGTGTTCTTCGCCTCTGTGGCGGGCTGGCTGATGAGGATGATGTTGATCGGCAGCGGCAGCTTTCAGCGACAATGGGTAATTTTCATTGGTTTACAGTCTACAGCTACAGACGACAACAACCACTGCAATAACAACAAACAACACTTTAAATAGAGCCGTGTGCTTGAATTCTCTCAATTCTAACAAATTTTAAATACAAAGGAAATGAATTAGCAAATAAGTTCTAAATACATTCCTATTTTACTCTACATTTAAAATTCTTTTAACTAAACACTTAAATTTTAAATATTGAGGTCATTAAAATTATAAAATATTTAAACAATATTATATTATCTAATTTACGTTATGTCTAAGTTTTTGAAATGCACGTTTAGAGTTTTCTTTTAAAAATCAATAATAACCCTTATTTTACAAATTCAAATGTTACTTTTTTCAAAAATAACCTTAAAACTCTAATATAAATTATAAAATTTATTTTAGAGTAATTTACATACATAACACCCAATTCTAATGTATTTACATATCCAACATCTAAATTTTATTTATTTTTTATTTATATCACTTAAATATTTCATATCATATTAAAAATATCATTATTTTACTTTTTATAAAGTGAAATATACCCAAAAATATGCATTATTTGGTCAAAATTGAATTGAACCGAATAATTTTGGCTCATTTTGTTAGGTCTCAAGAACACATTTCGATTTTCACTTTTTAAAACCTCAATATTTGATTTCTCTGCTCCCAACATCGACTAAGGGTCTGTTTGGCGCAGCTGCAGCTTCACAGCTTTTCAACTGAAGCTGCGCTGCCACAGGAAGCTGCTGCGGGGAAGTAGCTCCGGGGAAGTTGGTTGTCTGTTTAGTGCAGCTATGTAAAAACAGCTGTAGAGCAGCTGTTTTTGAAAAAAATGGCAATTTTGTTCTTCTTTGGTAAAATTGTTTAAAAAAAACTGTAATAATGAAAATTTTTTAACTTCATAAGTAAAATTTGTTATGTAATAAATTAGTGAAACTTGAAAGTGTTAAATAAGTAATAAATGTAATTGTTGGTTGATTTTAAAAGTTATGAATATCAAGTTTTGATGATCAAATACATATATTTTAATTTTCTGCTATTTGCATTTAAAAGTAAATGCAAATAGTAGAAAATAACTTAAAATAACGGAGAAGCCACAAAATTACATTCAAACACTTGGGGTTCATCTTTAAAATAATATATAAATATAATTTATTCATGTGGTTCATCTTTAAAACATTTGGGGTTCATCTTTAAAATAATATATACATATAAATTGTTTCCTTTATTCAATTTTCGGTTTTGGGGTTCATCTTTAATTTTTGGTTTAGTTTTAATATATTGTCAGTCCATCTCTTCTTTTTCGGACAAGCCAGCCCGCTAGCCTGAAAAAGAGGAACGTTTAAAAAATATTTATAACTATTTGTTTGAGGCGGGATTTGAAGAAATAATCCTGTCAACTTAACTGAGATCAACTCCTCAAAAATATAAGGATATAAATTATTCTTATATACATTGAAATAAAGCCATATATATATGTTGATACATATGTTGGGATTTTTTCTTTAAGATTTCCAAATTAATTAATGATAGAAATTAAATTTATTTCTTTAGAATTCCCAAATAAATTAAAACTTTATTTTAATTTCAATACCCATTGAAATTCCCAAATTAATGACAATACCCATTGAAATTCTCAAATTAATTAATTATTTGTTTTAATTTTAATAACCGTTGGAATTCCTTGGTGTTTTTAAGGGAAATAAATTTCATAATGTGGTTCATATAGTGTCTAAGTTCAACACATGAATTTAGTAACATTCCATAATGTGGTCACATCCTTGAACTCTGTGATGGACAGAGTACTATAAATTAGATGTGATGCTTGTTGTTTTGGTCCCTAAGCTTGCTCATCTTCATTTTATTTGCACCATCGGGCTGTGAGTGAGAAAAACTTAGAAGATTTATAACAGAAAATTTGTCGTGTGAGCTGTGAATGTAAACTCTGTTCCTATAAGTTATGACCGGAGGTATGCATGATCTTTTATCGCTTCCACTTATCGATTCAAATATTTTTTTTTAGATCGAATATTGTATTTAGAAATTTTACATTTGGTATCAGAGACGTGATTAACCTCTGCCTTCCTTACTCTGTTCCACTATGTTTATGCGTAAATTGTGGTTGAAATATTAAAGTTAATGTCCATTCTTATTGTCCATTTTTGTGAAAACGTTTTTGTTTTTGGGGCATTAGAATTTTGACATTGTTAATCCAAAATAAAACCGGAAATCATTTTGAAATCAAGTTTCTAAGCTTTCTGTGATTTGAACCATTGATTTTGGCTGAGAAATCGTCAGGTTTCCCATTCGGAGCCGTGAGTCTGAACCTAGTCTAGATGACCCGGCTGAAGGATGAAGACGAGCCAAACGACTTGTCGTTTGGGCGTTGGTGAAAATGACGTGTCGTTTTCATTCGACAAAAACCAACCTCGTCATGCAAAACGACATGTCGTTTTGAGTCAATATATATTACGTTAAATAATATTTATGCACTATTATTCATTTTATTTGCATTATTTATGATTGTATGCAAATGTTTAACACTTAATAAAGAATTAATTAATATTAGTTGATTCATATAATTTTAATTAATTATGGAATAACCACAACATCTTTAATCAATTAAAATTATATAATGAATTCAAGGATCACATTAAAATATTAGTTGTAATTAATCATAAGAGATATAATAATTGTTATATTTGTATGATTAATTAGGATGAAATATCAACTTATATTTCTTAATCTACCCACAGGAATTAAGAAAAGGAACATAATTTGATAGTTTTATCATAAAATTATTAAATGAAATCTAATTTGAGTAGAATTTTTGCCCTCAGGCAAGTTCTATGAAACTAGATTTAATAATTTGAGCATGATTTACATTGGTAAAACATGATATTTTGTTTTCAGGTCTAAAAAAAAAATTAAAAAAATAAAAAAATTAACGAGCATATATGTTTGATAATTTTTGCAGTTATTCAATCTGCGAACATTTCTGATTTTAAGTGTGATATTCCCGAATTAAAGGGTAATAAATATAAGGTGTGGAAAGAGAGAGTTCTTCTCCATTTAGGATGAATGAATATTGATTATGCTATAAGAAAAGACGAACCACCTGCCATTACTGAAACCAGCATTCTGGATGTTGTTGATCTTTATGAAAAATGAGAGGGATCCAATCTCCTCTCTGTGATATTCATAAAGACCAAGATATCTGCTGGTACCCGTGGTTCTGTCGAGCTGCATAATAAGGTCAAGGATCTTTTAAAGCCATTGATGAGCAGTTTGCAACATCTGACAAGGCTTTGGCCAGCACATTAATTATGCAATTTTCATCCATGAAACTCACCAGAATTAAAGGCGTGCGTGATCATATCATGCACATGAGGAATATAGCAGCTCAGCTTGAAGCTTTGAAAGTTAAAATGTCGGAATCTTTTCTGGTTCATTTCATTCTGAACACTCTGCCCCACAATATGAACCCTTCAAAATTTTTTATAACACACATAAAGACAAATGATCAATTAATGAGCTGTTGACCATGTGTGTCTAAGAAGAAGGTAGATTGACAACGGAAGAAGGTGAAAAGGTGAATTTTACTACTGAAGGAAAGAGAAAGTGGGATCAAGCCAAAAATAAGGAAAATGGCAAGATTCCTCCTCAGCCAGATATAAAGAAAGAGTCAAAGTGTTTTTTCTGTAAGAAGAAGGGGCACATAAAGAAAGATTGCATCAAGTTTAAGAACTGACTCGACAAGAAATGTACTCAACTTTCATTCGTCTATTATGAGTGTAATATGTTTAGTGTTAATCATAACACATGGTGGATTGATTTTGGTTCTACAATCCATGTTTCTAATACCTTGCAGGGTCTACAAAACTTAAGGAAGCCAGTGGGAAGTGACAATGCATCTATTCAGGAAGCAATATGAGTTCACATGTAGAAGCCACGTGCAATTTGGTTTTAAGTAGCGGTTTCATTTTAAGTTTGGAAAAGACTTTTTATGTTCCAAGTTTCTCTAGGAATTTGATTTCTATTTCAAGACTTGCACCTTTGGGTTTTTCCTTTAACTTTTTGGATTCTGGTTTAGTTTATCTTATGAATCTAAGGTTAATGGTTATGGTACTTTGATTGATGGTATTTACTCTATTGAATTGCAAAATGATGCTGCTTATAATTCTATGCATATTACTGCTGGGTTAAAACGATGTGTTATGAATGAGGAATCCTCTATGTTGTGGCACCGGAGATTATGACACATCTCCATTAAGAGACTTAAAAGATTGGTAAATGAAGGGGTACTTAGTACTTTGGATTTTGCTGACTTTGAGACTTGTATAGATTGCATAAAGGGTAAGCAAACTAATAAGTCTAAAAAGGGTGCCAAGAGGAGCACAAACCTATTGGAGATTATACATACAGGTATTTGTTGTCCAGACATGGATATAGTTAGTCCAAAATATTTGTCACATTCATAGATGATTATTCACGATATATGTATCTCTACTTACTTCGTTCTAATGACGAAGTTTTGGATGCCTTTAAAATCTTTAAGGCTGAAGGGGAGAATCAATGTGGAAAGGAAATTAAAATCGTGAGGTCAGATAGAGGTGGAAGTACTATGGAAGATACACAGAGAGTGGAGAAGCACATGATCCATTTGCGAAGTTTCTTCAAGAACATGAGATTGTTGCCCAACACACTATGCCTGGTTCTCCGGATCAGAATGGTGTGGTAGAAAAAAGATACCGAACTTTAATGCACATGGTGAGAAGTATGCAGAGTAACACAAAACTACCTGAATTCATGTGGACTGAAGCTCTAAAGACAGCTGCGTATATATTAAACAGAGTTCCAACCAAGGCTGTTCCAAAGACGCCTTTTGAGTTATTCAAAGGTTGGAAACCAAGTTTTCGACATATACACGTTTAGGGATGCCCGTCTGAAGTAAGAATTTACAACCCACAAGAAAAGAAGTTAGACCCACGGACCATTAGCGGGTATTTTATTGGATATGCTGAAAGGTCTAAAGGGTATAGATTTTATTGTCCGTCTTATAGCACTAGGATTGTGGAATCAAGAAATGTAAAATTTCTTGAGTATGACTTGATCAATGGGAGTGATCAATTTCAGGATATTGTTTCGGAAAAGGATCACTGTGAAGCTCAACCCTCTAGGTCAAGTGACAGATTGATTGTTATTCACAACCCTCAAGGACAAACATGTGTTAGACAACCAATTGTTGAAGTTCCACAAACTATTAATAATGATCAAGTAGATCAAGTTGTAAATAAGGAACAACAATATATTGTTGTACAACCAGTTGAACAACATGCTCTTGAGGAGAATGTTGAAAGAACGTTAAGAAGGTCTACTAGAGAAAGAAAATCAGCTATATCTAGTGATTATGTTGTGTATCTTCAAGAATCAGACTATAACATTGAAGCGTCAGGATTAATGAGAATATAAGAACGACAACCAAAAGTTTTAAGATGAGAAAATTTTACCTCTTTCTCACTCTAGATTTCTTCAGGTAATTCACAGTTTAATGGAACAGATGGTCCTCTATTGATCAAATAAACTGCAGTACTAACCGCTTCTGCCCAAAAAGTAGGTGGTAGTCCGGCGTGCAATCTCATGCTTCTAGCCTGCTCATTAATGGTCATGTTCATGCGCTCCGCAACACCATTTTGTTGTGGTGTTCCTGGAGTGGTCTTCTCCATTTTGATTCCCTGGGCTGCACAGTACTCATTGAACCCACCATCAATATACTCACCACCATTATCAGACATCAGACATTTCAGCTTTAAGTATGTCTCTGTCTCAACCATGACCTTTCGAGTCTTGAACACACTGAATACATCAGATTTATACTTCAAGAAATAAACTCTAGGTGTTATATGAGAACGCTACTGAATGCCCACACTCATCAAGTTGCCCAACAGAAATGAGGTTCTTCTTCAGTTCAGGAATGTGTCTGACATTTTGCAGAGTTCACTTATTCCTATTTTGAAGTGCAATATCAATATCTCACATTCCTACCGCGTTCATAGCTTCTTCATCTGTCAGATATACATTTCCAAAGTCACCCGCAACATAATTTTGCATTAATTTCCGATGGAAAGTTGTATGGAACGAAGCTCCTGAATCCAGTATCCAGTCATCAACAGGACAATGAACTGCCAAAAATAATGTATCGTGTGATTCTTCAGTTACCACATTCGCACTTTCATTCTCCTTCTTCTTAAGATTCATGCAATTTCTCCTTATGTGGCCAATTTTGTCACAATTCCAGCATGTTACTTGTTTATCAGGCCTTGACTTGCTCCTATTTCTGTTCTTTGAATTTGATCATCCCCTGTTTGAGTTCTTATCAAGTGATCTCCCTCTCGAATCAACATTTAATGTTGAACTCAAACTTGAGTTCTCGTCAGAATCTTTACTGCACACTTCCTCAACCAAAATCAAATCACGAATATCTTCAAATTTCAGTTTCGATTTACCTGCAGAATTACTGACAACCATTCTCATAACTTCCCAGCTATTTGGCAATGAAGCCAACAAGATCAGTGCATGCATTTCATCATCAAATTCAATTTCCACATACGATAATTGATTTGTGATAGTATTGAAATCATTCAAGTGTTGTACAACAGATGTACATTCCGTCATCTTCAAATTGAATAACTTATACCTTGTTATTCGCAGACGACTTTTCATACATACCTGACAGGGCTGTCATAAGATCTGAAGGAGATTGATGAAATTGTGAATGGATTAATTGCGGCTGCGGCGAATGAGAAGCATTTTAGGGGATCAGTGGATTTGGTGGAGGTTAGGAGGCCAGAGGCGGTTGGGTTTAGGGTTTATTTGAAGGAAGGGTGGTCGGTGGTGGTGTCATCGAGCCGGGGGTTTCTGGCGAGGGAGATGGAGTTTTGGTGGGGGAAGGCTTTGTTTGGATCGAGCAATTTTCCTTGGAAGGGAAATGCAGGGTATGTTATGTCGATGATGGGCCGGAGAGGAGAAGGGGATTGGGTGGTTTATGGATTTTTGTCCAGGGAGATTGTGAAAATTATAGAAGATGGTTCTAATGGATTTTTTGAGCCCCTTACAACTGATTATTTGGGGATAAAAATAAGCTGACTCCTTGTTGGTTAAATTTAATAATTTGTCGTAAATTAATAAAATAAATTTACATGATAACCATATAGTTTATATGTCTTTGCTTGTGACAGCTAAATTTTGGTATTTATCTTATGTTAAAATGAGTGTTACGTATGTAAATATAAAATTTTAGGTGTTATATGTGTAAACACATGAGAATTTTGTGGTATGTATGTAAATGCTTCAATTAATCAATATTGCCAGTTTATCTTTAGTTAATGGAAGATATAATTTAAATTTTTTTTAATTTTTTTTTAGTAGTGAAATTTACATACATACAACTCATTTCTTATGTATTTATAACATATCTAAAGTCTAAATTTCAATTTTAGTTTTTTACACATATCTATTCCTTACATATGCATATGAAAATATTGTATTTCACTTAAAAAGTTACAGCCTATTTTATGTGGTATGAATGCCAAAAAATGAAGTTGGCGTTAGAAATATAAATAAATAGGAATTAGGTGGTATGTTTGTAAATGCACCCTTTATAGTACTGTCTTAATGAAATTCTTGCTTTCCTTCGCTACCACATTGTTTATGTTTCTCATGTGCTCGTCTTACAATAGTGTTAGCTAATATATTGATGCGTGCCAGAAAATTCGCGGCGGTAGAGTAATATATTATTGTCTTAGCGTTGCACGAAAATTTAACACACACCGATAACAAAAAGTAAGAGGGATGAGACACCTCGACTTTTTACGTGAAAAACCCTTGAAAGAGGCAAAAACCACGGTGTCTAGCCCAGTTGAAATAATTCACTATGAATGATAAGTACACAAGTTCATTATTCCTCTAAATTAGAGAAGATAAAATTAGAAAGTTGCAAAACTATAATCTAGCTGCAATTCTTGGTGACAACAAGTTGCAAGGGTTATTGTTGATTGTTGTGGAGGTTGTAGTCCATTGTGAGTGTGATAGATGGTTGCTCCAGAAGCATTGATTGGCCAGAAAAATCATAGTAAGCAGTTGCGGGAACAGTGAATCATGTAGACTATAGTTGGCGAGTATTAATGACGTCCGTAGGCCGTAGGGGTCGGAGTCGGGAGTTACATGAGCTGATAACCATGTTTAAATTTATGAGCATTTAATGCTTGCACATATTTTAAAATATATATAATAATGAGTATTTAATGTTAGATTTCTTTGTTGAGCCTATAAATAGGGGTCTGAAAGAGATGGTAGAGGTGCGGCAATGCATCGTGGCGACGCGTTGCAGCGGTGCATTGCAGAGGTGCAACGTGACGGCGTGATGCTGCGACGCAACGCGGCGACTCGATGCTTTGCAGCGGTACTTTGCAATAAGGCATTGTGGCGACGTGACTGGTTGTGGCGGGGCACTGTTGCGACATGACGTGTGGCTGCTGGGCGAGACATTGCGACGGTGTGTCGCGACGACGTATCGCTTTGTGGAGGTGTGTCGCGGTGTGTTGTGGCGGGGCAACGCGTAGTGACAGTGTGTCGCGATGTGTTGTAGCGCGGCAACGCGTTGCGATAGTGAGCCCCGACGACGTGTTGGAGCGGGACGACACGTTGCGACAGTGTGTCACGGCGACGTGTTGCGGCAGTGTGTCCAGCGACGCGTTGCGACGTGACGACGCATTGTAAAGGTGCGTCACGATGACGAATTGCGGTGCAAAGTTGAGGTGAAAAATTATTGTGAAGAGTAGAGTTAAAGAATTATGACACATAGTTGATGTGAAGAATTGCAGTGTGGAGTTGTGGCGAAAGGTTGCATGGAAGAGCTGCAACGAAGAAAAAAGTCAACTTGAGATGTGTAGCAGACAAGCAAAGAAATCTTCTTTCTCGTTGTGCTGAAGAAGAAAGCCATTCACGTCTTGCGTAGCAAGCAAACAACTAGATTTTCTTTCTCGTTCCAGTGAAGAGGAAAGTCTTCCACGTCCTGCGTAGCAGACAAGCAACGAGATCTTCTTTCTCGTTGATGTCGCGCATTCTAGAGGAAATTCCTGTTTCGCTCTAACACGTTCTTAAGGTGATGAAGAAATATTGTAGCTTTCCTGCCGCACTTTGAGGGAAAGATTTTCATGCATATCTAGAGACCCCTTGATGATAATAAGAAGTTTTAGATTTTTGTGGAGGCAATGCTGACTCTACTCGAAGATGAGTGGATTTGTTGTAGCTCTTGTACAAGTATATGTTGGTCATTTGTCGGCACTATTTTGGTTGAGGGGTTGCCCGTTGAAAACTGTCGGACACCGGAATCAAAATTTTGTCGCCTGCTTCGGAAGGACGTTTTTAATTTACATATATGTATAGTTTTAGAAAAATGTGAAATCAAATTGATCTCATATTTTTCTTAGTTTAAATGAAAGAGCATTATATCTCAAACCCTACATCTATCTCGAAGGATAAACACAAGACTT
Organism: Phalaenopsis aphrodite; assembly: GCA_003013225.1. NCBI lineage: Eukaryota > Viridiplantae > Streptophyta > Magnoliopsida > Asparagales > Orchidaceae > Phalaenopsis > Phalaenopsis aphrodite. The sequence goes on along the minus strand of NEWO01000105.1, from coordinate 816,730 downwards.
GAGGATGAGACTCAATTAAATAAACTAAGAAATATATGACATTCGTTTGGTCTGCGAAACCGTTTTATTTGCAGACAATTTTCCCTATTTAATATGAAAAATTAAATAAGGTTTATTTTAAGCTGAGTTCGGAAAAACTTCATATAAGGGCAAGCCCTTATAATTAATTACATCTTAGATAATCAAAGTCACATAAAAAACTCTCGATAAAAATCATGAAATATTATCTTCAAGGAGTCTAAAAGGATAGGACCTTTCAACGAAATCGGACGAAGATGTGTGAACGGGAGAATGACTCAAATTTGGAACATTTATCGTAGAATCCGAAGGAGGAAGAACTAGGGGATGTCACAAATATGAAGGAGAACTTCGACGACTTCCCATTCTACCATATGGTTTAGGCTTCAGTTTCGAGGAAAAATTATCAAGTGTTTCATCCTGTCAATTTTATTTAATTTTGGCTTACATTTATATGAGACGATCACACAAATAGCCTGGAAGATGTGAAGATTTAGATCATGACGAACGGCAACGTCGGAATCCTAAGACGAATTAGAGCATAGATTGTACAGCAGAGTTGTACAAATGCCTAAAGATAAGTTGAGCATTTATGTTGCACTAGACAAACAACATCGAAATCCTATGGATTATTGTTTAATTCTAAGGAATTGTTGGTTTAGCGAATGAAGACATGTTTTGTTGTTAAAGATGGTCGTGCTCCCCATAATGTCAGCTCCGAGCTCCTTGTCGTAGCACCTTCGAGTTCGATGTTAGTTTTAAGTGTATAGGTAATTGTTGAGTCAACGATCTATTGCCGGGTTGCTCCTATGAAACCAACTACTGGCCTACTATTATAAGATATAGTGTGTAAAAGTAGCAGTATCAGGTAGAAATATAGTAACATAATTTAAAAATGAGCTAGCATGCATCGTATCAACAAAAGAACTAACACCTGAAAAATTAAAGAAAGAGCGACAAATGACCCATGACGAAAGAAAACTCAAGAAAATCAACAAATGACTCACGATGAAAATCTCAAAGTAAAAAGAAAAGGAAAAACAAATGGCAACTCAAAGAAAGTCACCAAAAACAGGGAAAGACCCCGAGAAAAAAACTAACCAGTACTTTACCAAAAGTTTCAATAAAATCACGTGAAAAAGCCGAAGAGAGAAAACCGCAAGCACTCGGGTCGGGGCTAGGCTCAGATATTATATATTTGTACTCGAGGGACGTCGAAGGCTACTATCGGTCATCCGAATATATAGAGTTCGCCACTCAACTAAAAGGGTGTCTTACTAAACCTAACTTAGGAGGGCACTCTTTAGCCCGGTACTGATAATCGACAAGTGGATAGCCAAGTCACAATATATTTAAAATTTATATTTTAGCATGCACATGAATTTCAGACATACAAAAGATAGTTGTATCGATTTTGTAGTGAAAATGTTTTTTTATTGTATGTGTTCTTATTAAATCTGTTTCTTATCAATTTTGAAAAGTATAGATAGTTGTCTACGAGTCGATTATGCTGTCGAACGTAGAGCCGTCAACAACCTAAGAAGGTGCGGGTCCCCCGCTAGTCTTGTGTCGATGAATGATATTATCATCCTATGGTTCATCGATCCCCAGGATCGAGTTCTGATGTCGTAGGATGACATATTATTCTGCTCTACCACCAATGTGCATTTTTCATCACCGCCCTAAGCTCCAAAACAAAAACCGACCTACTTGCGACGTTGCTTGATGATTTCACATATAACAAAATGCTACATGTGCACTTATGTATCAAACATAAGCACCTAAAATCGAACCAAGAAGCAAGAGAAAAAAAAGAATAAAAATGGGGATGAGAGGAGAAACTGATCCACCTAAAATATCGAAAAGACGAAGAGTGAATCAGCTCTCAAAACCTATGACGAAAAGACCTGAAAAGAAAGACCCAATATCCCTGAATCAATCCAAAAAGGATATCATTTTCTCAAATTTTATAAATGGATCAACCTAAGAAGGGTGTCCCATCCAATCTATAAGCCACTTTGTTGTTCCATATGAAATTCCAACAATTTAGGTATTTACATCTCAAGGCAAAAAGAGATAGAATTTTAAATAATCCCACATGTTTGAGCTTAAGGGTCTGTTTGGGGCATCTGTTGATTATTTATAATTTGCTGATAAACAGATTATTATGATAATATGCAGATTATCATAATAAGCTGGCTTGTTATTTGAGACAACTTATTCAGAACAGTTTACTGGGAGTTGTTGGATAAATGGTCATTATGCCCCTTTGTTTAAGCTATTTCATATACCCTGTTTAGGCGCGCATTTTGAATTGATTCATCCAATCAAAGCGAACTTATATGCAGATTATTATATTCAAAGACAAGATTCTAGCATTAATCAATCATTTGAAATCTTTCAAACAATTGTATCATTGAAAATTGATCAATGGACTTGAGAGACCTTACACTGGATAGTAGAAGAAGACTCCAATCTCATTGCTTGTTGTCAATTTATGGCCCTAATAATATGAATGTCATAGCTAAAAATTATACGGCAACAATATGCAAGACATAAAAGAGAATTACTACTATATAAATTAGCTTTTCTTTTCATCTTTTTTTATATAGGTAAAAAGTATAGGCTCAAATTGTTCTCCAACAAAACCCTCCAATCCATTTCATATCACCCCTACAATTTCTTATAAAGCAGAAATTAATTTCTGTCACGCAGACTTCTGTTAATTTTTGGTAGAAATTAATTACTGTTAATTTTCAATCCTCACCTGGAGCCGGGAGGGAGAGGAGGCAAGGGTTCGATGGAGATAAAGAGAGAAGCGAAAAGAGCTGGGGGATGCGGAGGGCGATCTGAAGACAGAGCTGAGTTTTGTCGGAGGAAGCTTTGTCGGTGAGCTTAGTGACGAAGTCGAAGGAGACGCCGAAGGGGAATCGCACCTCCGCCCTATGGCTCTGCGGTATAGGGGAATCGCATCTCTGCTAGAGCCGACATCGATGAGATGGCTTGGGAGAGAAATCGAGGGGCTGAAGAGAAATATATCTCCTCTTACCTAGATGGCTTCGATCTTGCGAGAGAAGGGTGAGAGATCGGAGAGGAGAAACGAAGGGCACGACGGGGACGAGATTGATCGAGGGGTTGGAGGTAATACCCTCTAAAGTAACACGTTCGAGAATAATGAAGGAATCGCCTGAAGCGGCGTTAAGCGATATGAAATCGCTGAGAGATACACGCGAAACAAACAGAAGGAAGGCGTTTTCAAAACGCCCACCGCACCAATAAGCCGCCCCAAACGGGGTCTAATACTCAAGCCTTCAAATCTCTATGAATCAAGGACCAAAAGAAATTTAAAGTTTTTTTTTTCTTCCAACAAATACTAAAGCCGCTAGTCAAAATTTTCAGTGGCCCAAGAGAACGGCATTTGAATCTCATTAAAAAAAAAGTAACTCTTCAAGCTCAAAAATAATGTTTAAACCCACTTCAAAACACCCTTTGTTTAGGCCCAAGAATAGTATGTAAATCCCCTCCAAAATGGCATTTGTTCAAGCACAAAACAATATATAAATCAACACCAAAATAGCGCTTAAGTGCGCTCAAAACATTGCTTGAATGCCGCCCCAAATCAACAATCGTGCAAAGAGATGACATGACACAAACCATCTCAAAACTGTCGACTTAGGTATAGCTGCAAACAATACCTACACATCCTCAAAATCAACAAGTTTGTTAAGCCAAAAACAGCATTTGACTCTTCCCAAAAAGATGGATACACATAGCTAAAATAACGTTTAAAGCCCTTTCAGAATAGAATTTGAATATTCTTCCAAAACAATGAGCCAAAACAGCAAACTTATTTAGCCAAACTAATTTCAAAGCCTCTTCAATTTTTGCAAATTGACAAATAAAACTTTACGATTAGACCCAAAATTTGCCATTCAGATAAGAGAAGTGAATTTTCTCCAAGTTTCGAGTGAACTTAATTGCAAGAAGGAGGTGAGATGATAGGTCTCAACTTAGCATGAATAGAACACCCGATGATCAAAATCGAAGAGACCCGGGATTTATAAGATTCCTATGAGATATATGATGCTGAAAGTTCCCTCATATTTCATTCACATTATCAGGCATTATGAACAAGTCCAATATCAGACCAATAAATAATCACGAATCGCTCTATATTGAGCAAAACCATCAGCCAACAATCACAAAAGGACCACCATAGGGAGGCTCACGGCCTCGGACAACAAAGGGGAACCATCGAACAAGGCTCACGGCCTCGAGTAGCAAGGGGAGCCACCAAAACAGAGCTCACAGGTAGGGGTAGTAAAGAGAAGCCACCAAACAAGGCTCAAAAAAAAAAAAAAAAAGAAATAAGGCTTAAAACCAAAATTTTCATTCAACATGTAATTCGGATAAAGGGGGCAGCAAGAGGGGATAGAACCGAGCCCCAAAGCAAGCTTTCTCAAAGCTCCAAAATTAAATAAAATTACCTGTATGTGTTTCGAACAAGGGCAACCATAATAGGGAACCAAAAATCAAGTCCCAAATCGATACTCCACATAATACACATTTCAAATACGTAAACTGTAGCATGGAGTCGAACCGAGGCCTCAAAATAGGTCCTTAATAGGTCCACAATATTAAATTTTCACATAGCATTGAGTTCGAGCCAAGAGAACAACCACAGAGAGCTAAAACCGAGCTCAACATATGGCAAGACCAAGCCGTTACAAGGCAAAACCGAGTCCAACATAAGGCCAAAACCGAGTCCAACTTAAGGCCAAAGCCGAGACCAGCACAAAGCAACCCAACATAAGGCCAGAACCGAACCCAACATAAGGCCAAAACCGAGCCCTTCATCAGGAAAAACCAAAGCCACCACGAGGCCAAATCGAATCACCAAAACAAGCTCCAAACCAAACCCAAAAGTAGTATTTAAAACAACATCAAGGTCAAAATTGAGGCTAATTCGGCCCATCAAATAATTTCAGATTTCTGCAAAACAGAAGCGTCAAGGCTTCTACCCTTTATAAATAAGATAACGAAGCCTCCAAATTTTATAATAAGAGTAAATAAAGCACCGCATTTCTCAAGTTTTTTTGAAAAATAAGCTTAGAGAATTTCAGATTTTGTAAAACAAACCATCATATAGTTTCAGATTTTGAAAATAAACATCCCAATAATTTCAGATTTTTTGCAAAAAAAACACACAAGAGCTCTAGATTTCACAAATAAGCCACCCAAAAGTTTTCATATTTTTGCAAAAAGAACATCCAAATATTTCAATTTTTTGCAAATATGCCACCCAAGTGTTTCAGATTTTGAAAATGAGGTTTGCATAAGATGCGCAAAGAAAAGATTCAAAGGCCTCACCACTAACTTTGAAGCAAAATATGATGAATTAAATTTCCTTGCACCATTCCAACAAACACTTAGCATGCAACTATAAATCCATCAACGCAAGATAAAAAATAAGAAAAAAAACTTCATTTTTTTTTTCTTTTGACTCCCAATCATCCAAACCAAAGCATTAGAAAGCATTTCGGCACACAAAGGAAATACCACATCAAATGGCTAAAGAAGAGAAGAAGGGAAGATGTTACCACTTGACATAGAGCACAATGAGAAGGCAAGAGTAGTTCTAGAAGCAATCCAGCAATTCCTATATAACTCTTGAATTTAAAGAAATGGACGGAGACTATGATACGAGCCCCGGCAATTCCTTTCGCATATAATTGGAGTACCTCACCATATACTTGGAGAGAATCCAACCATAGACCGGAAGGGACTTACAACTAACAAACATATGTCCGGCTAACTGATACGAGTAACCAACTGATCATCGCAATTTTATTTTTTTATTATTATTGACTACCGAAGATGCATCTCAAGCGCAACATTAATCCTATATAACTCTTGAATTTTAATTTTAACATATATGTCATATTACATATACTTAAAATTTGTGATTTAATTTTTAAAAAATTAAAGATTTATATTTTTTTTGTGATATGAACTATTTAAGTAAAAAAAACATAAAAATTAGAGTCTACGTGTTAGACCTATAAATATATAATAATTTGAAGTAATGTATGTAAATGCCCCAATTTAATAATATGTTTAGGACTGTTGAGTGCCGAAAAATTCAGGGCGATAGTGGTGAGGTATAATCATCGCATTATAAAAAAATTAAACACATTTATAAGTAAGAAAGTATAGCTAAGGGAGATATCATAATTATACCTCCCAACCCCCTTGACCCATTCCCTCGCATCCACAAAAAACACCATCAAATTAAATGAAAAAAAAAATGGCGATCAGCAAACGATCAAACATTGTTTATGTTTCTCATGTGCACTTGTAGTAGTGTTAGCTAATTGAGCTCACTTTGTTCATAATAATTACATCCATATATATATATATATATATATATATATATATATATATATATATATATATATATATATAATTTAATATGTATACAATTTTCATTTTGAAAAGCTGTATTTTAATTTTTGAAATAAATGCGACAGAACAAGGGCAACTTTGATCGAGAATAGTAGTGTAACGACAAATGATTATTCTTGTTATGTTATATATATGTATTTTGTAAACAAAGTGGTCCACAATTTAATCACTTTGTTCGGGCTAGAGCTACTAGCAACCTAGGAAAGCAACGACAGCTTATCATCAAGTGTTGTTGAATAGTAACGTCGATCCTACGCCCTCCCGAAGGTAATCAGACAAGGAGATACAATTCTATCATCACACCTTTAGCACCATAAGTATTTCGCATCATTGTCTTTTAACCTCGAACCTTCTAACTCATAGCTCCGCTCCTTGATCCATATATAATTACCACATTACAAGTGTCTCCACAGTTGATGCTAAAGAAAGTGTATGGACCAGTCGAGGAAATCTACATGCACGCTAATCAATTCCTATATGTTTACATATTCAACTCATACACTATACTACTCTTGCCTCTCTCTCCTTTCTTTTGTCACCTAAACCTACATCTTCAAGCGTATAGTTGCCATCCTTCAGGGCTTGCATTTATACCGTTAAGCTTTTAGTAACAGAATACTCTTTCCAATAAACAGATAAAATTAATTAGTCATTAAAAATAAACTTCTCTTCTGATGCGTGCTAGAAAATTCACGGCAGTAGAGTAACGGATTTCGTCTAAGCGTTGTACGAGAGTTCAACACACACGCAGATGAAAGATAAACAAGTAATGATGACTCTAGAAACTTTTACGTGGAAAACCAGGAAACAAAAAAAACCACGAAGTCTGGCCCAATTACGAAAATTCACTATTGACTAATGATTACAGAGACTCCTTGTTCTACAGCCGAGAAAATGTAACTAGTTTTTCAAGTTATAACGTCGACTAACGACTTCTAGTCAGTGGTGGTCGACGGAGGTCGGCGATGATCGACGTTACTCAACGACAATCGATGAATGTCGATGACGGTTGACGGAGGTCAGCGGTGGTCGACTGTAGTCGATGACGGTTGACGGAGGTCAACGGTGATCGGTTGTGGTCGCCTACGGTCGATAGTGATCGACGGAGGTCAGCGGTGATCGTCGGTGGTCGACAGAGGTCAGAGGTGGCCGCCGACGGTCGGCGGTGGTTGACGGAGGTTGGTGGTGGTCGACGGTGGTCGACAGAGGTCGTCGGTGGCAGAGATGATGTTCGACTTAAACTCCTTCTCAAAGCCTCAAGTTCTATCTCCAGCCTCCTCTTCATGTGAGGGGTGATGCTCTATTTATAGTATTTTGGGTGCAATTAATGCAGTAATATGAACCATTTTGATCGGACGGTCCGGAGAGCTTCCCTCAATCAGATGATGTTTGATAGACATTTAAGTGCCTTAACAATGTCGAAATTGAGCAATCTTGGGTTTATTGGATTTTTCTTGTCGAGACGCTCGAGTCGACTATGAACTCATCAGATTCGACAATTGTTTGACATTTCAAATACCTCTGAAAATCATTCAAGAGTGGTTTAATAATTTGATTCAGGTTTGATCTAATTTAAATTGGACTAGCTTTTAAATCATTGTGTCATTCTCATCGAGCCGATCAGTTTTACTATAACTTTACTGAAATCAAAACTCTGGATGACTTTTTATCAAGATTTAAATATTTTTTGCTCAAAATATTGCCTTAAGATTCACGTCGGGTGATGAAAATTTGTATGTGGCATATCATCTTCGTTAAAAAAAATACTCTTTATATACATTAAAATAAAGTCATATATATATGTTGATACATACACAAGATAAAAATAAAAAAACTCTAGATCTGGATATTTTCGGACGACCGAATTAGACTGCCCAAAAATAGAGAGGCAACTGATACGCCGCCAACAAATTTTCATCATCCGACAAGAATCTCGAGAAAATATTTTGAGCAATAAATATTAAAATTTTGATAAAAAGTCATTCAGAGTTTTGATTTTAGCAATCTATAATCAAATTGACTGACTCGATGAGACGAACCAAATGATCTCAAAGTTATTCCAATCCGAGTCAGATCAAGCCTAGATCAAATCATTAAACCACTCTTGGAGGATTTCCGGATACATTTGGAAGGTCAAACAAATGTTGAATTTAGCGAGTTCATAGCCGAATCGAGCGTTTTGACAAGTCAAATCTAGCAAGCCCAAGATTGTTTTATTCTGACATCGTTATGTCACTCAAATGTCCATCAAAAGTCATCTGATTGAGGAAAGCTCTCTGGACCGTCTGATCAAAATGATTTATATTCCTCTATTAATTGCACCCATAAAGCTATAAATATAACTTTACCCCTCTCATGAGAAGGTTCCATGTGTAATTAATTATTTCTATAAATTTTAAGAGAAATGAAAAAATAATGACGGATGACTATTTATTTAAATCATTTACAAACATATTACATTTATTTGCATATTTAACACCCAAATATTCATATTTACATGCACGACATTTAGATTTTTTAAATGTCATATTAAAAATGAAATGCAACTTTTCGAACAAAGACTTAAAACACTAAAGTGTAATATATGTAAATATTAAATATATACGAATTATGTGCTATGTATATATTATAACATAATTTTTATATATTTATATATCTCACACCTAAATATTCATATTTACACACCTATATATAGTACTCAATCATTTAATATCACAAAAAAAAAAATCTTATACCTAAAAGATGTTTAATCTCACATACACACGATAAAAGAGATATATATATATTATATATAAGAAAATTAATATAAAAAAGTCTATATATATGATAAAAGACATTTAATACCTAAAAGATATTTAATATGACATAATAATTATCTTCTCCTTAAAAGATACCAAAACATATATATGATAATGATACTTCACACTCAAAATAAATTAGAGCAAGGACAATTATTATATATTTACATATTTCACACCTAAAATTTTGTTATTTGCATACTTAGCATCTATAAGGTCTAGTTGTTACAGAAAGCTGTTGGGCAGCTGACTTTCTGCTCAAATATTATATTAATTCTAATAAAGTTATTCAAAAGCAACATTAGAAGTAATATAAATAGGCCCCCCTTAACCCAATCCCTCACATCCACAAACAATACCATTAAATTAAATCAATAAAGAAAGATGGAGGAAAAAATGGGGAGCAGCAAAGCTTACACGGTGAGGATTTGCAGGAAAGAAATTATCTCAGCCTCACTTCCATTTCAGGAGCATTGGCTCTCTCTCTCAAACCTCGACCTTCTTATTCCTCCGTTGGACGTCGGAGTGTTCTTCATATACACGAAGCCCCCATTAGAGGGCTCCTCTTCTACCTTCGCTTCTCTGGTCACCGTTCTGAAGGCCTCTCTCGCTAAGTCTTTGGTTACTTACTATCCGTTGGCGGGTGAGGTGGTGAGCAATTCAATGGGAGAGCCGGAGCTGCTTTGTAATAATCGCGGTGTGGAGTTCATTGAAGCTTTTGCGGGCATTGAGATTGCAGAGCTTGATTTTCATAACGCGGATCAGACATTTGAAGGGAAGCTTCTGCCCAACAAGAAGGGTGGAGTGCTTACTGTTCAGGTAAGCAGGTGGAGAAATTTTTTTTTTCTTTTTTAGTTTTGTCGTATACATGCCATCAAATTATTGTTGTGCCCTTCTAATTTGTTAGGCGACAGAGATGAAGTGTGGTGGAATGGTGTTAGGTTGCACATTTGATCATCGCATAGCCGACGCCTACTCCTTCAACATGTTCCTCGTCGGCTGGTCGAAGATGGCTTCCGACGAACAAATTTCAACCATCCCAACCTTTCGCCGCTCACTTCTCACCCAACATCGACCCCCCCTCTGCTTCGAACCTTCACTCGACCGCTTCTTCGTCCCCATTTCTCAGTTCCCAACACCGACCAAATCCCTAGATAACATAAGTCGCATTTACTACATCACCGCCGCCAACATCGGCCGCCTTCAAAAAATGGCGGCCGAGGGCGGCCAACAAAGGACGAAGGTCGAGGCCTTTACGGCCTATTTGTGGAAATTAGTCGGGCGAGCGGCAGGAAGACGAGCGAGTCAAATGGGGGTAATTGTGGATGGTCGGAAACGGCTGGGGTTACCAATGGATGCTTATTTTGGGAACGTATTGTCGTGCCCTTATGAGTCCTGGGATGTGGGGAAGAAGGATCTGAAGGAGATTGGTGAAATTGTGAACGGATTAATTGTAGCGGCGGCGAGGGAGGAGCATTTTAGGGGATTGGTGGATTTGGTGGAGGTTATGAGGCCGAAGGCGGTGCGGTCTAGGGTTTATTTGGAGGAAGGGTTGTCAGTGTTGGTGTCGTCGGGGAGGGGGTTTCCAGCGAGGGAGGTGGAGTTTGGGTGGGGGAAGGCTTTGTTCGGTTCGTACTATTTTCCATGGAACGGGAATGCAGGGTACGTTATGCCGATGCCGATGATGGGCGGGAGAGGAGATGGGGATTGGGTGGTTTATGCAAATTTGTCTAGTAAAATTGTTAAAATTATAGAAGACTATTCTAATGGATTTTTTAAGCCGCTTACTGTTGATTATTTGGAGATAAAATGATGCTAATTTAATAAGAGAATTTACATGGTTGCCATGCTATTTGGACATGTAACAGCTAAATTTAGATATTTATCTTTATAATACTCATGATGTTTTTATGTTCTATTAAATTTGAGGGTTATGTATGAAAATATGAAAGTTTAGGTGTTATATATATATGTAAACACATGAGAATTGTGTGGTATGTACGTAAATGCTTCAAATAATAAATCATGCTAGTTTTTCTTCTGTTTATGGAAGATGTAATCGTTTAATCTCTCTATCTTGTATGTGTTTGATTATTTGTAGTATGATGTAAATGCTGTTGGGGTGATTTGTTGAGTAAATTTCAATGTTTTGTTTTATATTATTTTTTATTAGTAATATATATATATATATATATATATAGTATTTTTATTTTTGAAATAAACGAGGCCCACCAAATCTCATATATCTAATAGTTTAAGTAATCGAACACAACGCTCCAAATTAAGATCAGAGGTTTCGTTTTCCAAGAATTCAAAGTTTAATTTTCAAGGGTGGACACAGGAAAGTCAAAATGGGAGCGGCTTAATGTAGAACAATTATTATTTTGAAATCCAATATGAGCGAGAAGTAGGGGATGAGACCTTGAGGTGAACCTCAATTACCTCTCAGGCTATCATACTGTTTAGCTTTTTGCCTTTGAAATGATTTTTATTTGATATTTACTCCCGCCAATTATTTTAAATTAGGGCTTACATTTGTACAATATCCGATCTTTCAAATAACCTAGAAAGATAGAAGGTTTTACGTTGTACCAAGCAACGATATCAAAATCTTAATTTACGTCGTGTTAGATGAACTACCTCAAAGTTTTATGAGTTTGTGTAGATTAGAACTACAGAGAGTTTAGTTGAAGGTCACTGACCACATCGTGTTTTATCTTGCTCGTCGCTTGAAGTTGCCTTCCTTCCACTTGCAACCTCAGTCTACTTCCCAGAAAGCTTGCTCTGAGCTCCTTATTATGATGGTTTTGGGTTTTAATAAAGTGTGTTTAGATATCATTATTGTTGAGAACGTGGCTTTATTGTAGGGTCCCTACTAAATAGGTGTACGCTGTTCTCAACCCCAGGGGTATTTTATAAGTATAATAAATAACATAATACTAATGTTACATGTGTAAACAAAGAAATATATATACATTAAAGTGCAAAAGAAAAAAAAAATGCAGTAAAAAGAGAGTAGTTGCATGTACTTGCTGCTTCCAATGATGATGCAAAAAGGGTCAATACCATAGACATAATATAATAATGTGTAAGAGAATTAAACAAGTCGGGAGGAGATATGAGCGCATGTATGTATACGAAAGTCGGTCATTTGCATATGTGGAAGAGCGGAGCTGACTATAAGAATTCAAGTTATGGGTAGGCTTAGACTTTTACTCTCGAGGGACGTCTCCAAGCAACCATAAGCAATCTGTGCTTTGTCCCGTCCAACTATGGGTAGAAGCTACCAACAAAACAATCAAAGAAGTGCAACTTCTAGCACGCTCAAAGTGATTAATAAGTGAACTTATATAAGATAACCTAAAAAATTCTTAATTTCTCATGTATATAAAGTTAAACTTTTACTTAGTAGTAAAAAATAATAGTGTTACGAGGAAAAAAATATTTTTTTTGTTATATATATATATATAGAGAGAGAGAGAGAGAGAGAGAGAGAGAGAGAGAGAGAGAGACACACACACACAAAGAATATTTCCAATAATTAGATCAATGCTCCACACCTTGTTATACGATCAATAGCAAGTGATATACTTTTAAATGAAACCTGAATTTTTAATTGAAAATACTACTTGAATTTTCATGTGAGTTTGTGTTGAGAAAATTAGGGTGAAGAAAAACAGTAATCGACATAAATTCAGAAGAACACAGATATTTAACGAGGTTTGACAAAGATGTCTACGTTCTCGAGAGCAGAGCGGCGGCTTTCACTATTCAGAAAAGAAAATACAAAATACAGAATTCAGGGATAATCCCTAGGGTTACATACAAGCCTAATTTATAAGTTTTGGTACAATATGTAATTACCAAATTACCCTTGTACCACACCCCAACCCACATAAGGAAACTCCCCTGATTTGAACAGAATCTTTCGCTCTGCACTGCTCCAGATTTAGCGCTGTCCATTTATGATATATGAGCCATATCTAACAAATCTCTACCTTGGCGAATATTCAGCCCCTTAGGAGAAATACGTCATGGAGTTTCTTTCATACCAGAAGTGGGTTGGGCCACCATGCTTCTCTAGCAACTGCAGACATTCAACAAGTCCAAGCAATGTAAGAACTTGTTGATGGTAACTGGCTTGGTCAACATATTAGTTGCATTCTCATCAGTATGAACCTTCTGCAACAGTATCTCCCCAGAAGCAATTAACTCTCTGATCTTGTGATACCTGACATCAATGTGCTTGGTTCTCGCATGGTACACCTGGTTCTTAGCTAGATAAATAACACTCTGACTGTCACAATGCAATTGAACTCCACATTGCTTAATGCTCAGTTGCTTTACTTGCCCAGTAAGCCATAAGACTTCTTTAGCAGCTTTAACTACTGCTATGTACTCAGCTTCAGTTGTAGATAATGCCACACTAGACTGAATTGTTGATTTCCAAAATATAGACCCTCCATTAAGAGTAAACACATACCCAGTTGTAGACTTTGTGTCATCCAAATCACTAGCATAGTCAGAATCAACGTACCCCACAACTAAAAGATCATTTTGCTGACTACCAAAAATAATTTCGTCTTATAGTACCCTTTAGATACCTGAAAATCCATTTGACTACTTCCCAATGTCGACTTCCAGGTTTAACCATGTATTTGCAGACTTGACTAACACCATGAACCAAATCAGGACAAGTACATACCATTGTATATATCAAGCAGGCAATTGCACTGGCATATGAAACCTTTGTCATGTCTTTCATTTTTGTATTTGTCTTAGGACACTGATTTGAAGAAAACTTAAAATGATTTGCCAAATGAGTGCTCACAGGCTTTGCTTTGCTCATCTCAAACCTTTCCAGCACTTTCTTTCAACATAGCCTGGTTGAGATAAACATAATCGTCTTGAGTCTCTGTCTGGATGAATCTCCATTTCAATAATTTTTTTCGTAGGACCCAAGTCTTTTATGTCAAATTCCTGGCTCAATAAAGCTTTCAAACCACGAACATCATTCATATTCTGTGCAGCAATCAGTATATCATCAACATACAGTAACAGAAAAATAAGAGAACCATCATCAAGGCTCTTCACATAAACACAACAATCATACTCACATCGTTTGTAGCCAATCTGCATCATGTGTTTTTTCGCATTGAAAAATGCCTTTGAATTCGATAATGATAGAACCAAACTGCCAGAAAGATCTGATAATGGTGTGGCATATTGGCTACAGGAAGCTCATGCTCCTCACCGCCGCCAACATCGACCGCCTACAAAAGATAGCGATGGAAGGCGGCCAGCGAAGGACGAAGCTCGAGGCCTTTATAGCTTATTTGTGGAGATTAGTTGGGCGAGCTGCAGAAAGACGAGTGAGACAAATGGGGGTGGTAGTGGATGGTCGGAAACACCTAGGGTTAGCAATGGATGCTTATTTCGGGAACTTATTGTCGTTCCCTTATGAGTAGTTGGATGTGGGGAAGAATGATCTAAAGGAGATTGTTGAAATTGTGAATAGATTGATTGCAGCGACTGTGAGGGAGGAGCATTTTAGCGGACTGGTGGATTGGGTGGAGGTTAGGAGGCTGGAGGCGGCGGGGCCTAGGGTTTATCTGGAGGAAGGGTGGTTGGTGGTGGTATCATCGGGGAAGGGGATTTCGGCGAGGGAGGTGGAGTTTGGGTGGGGGAAGGCTTCGTTTGGATCGAGCTATTTTCCCTTGGAAGGGGAATGCAGGGTATGTTATGCCGATGATGGGCCGGAGAGGAGATGGTGATTGGGTGGTTTATGCATTATTGTCTAGGGAAATTGTGAAAATTATAGAAGAAGATTTTAATGGATTTTTTGAGCCGCTTGGAGCTGATTATTTGGAGATAAAAAGAAGCTGACTTTGGTTAAATTTAATAATTTGTGGTAAATTAATAAAATAAATTTACATGCTAGCCATGTAATTTATATGTATTTGCATGTAACACATAAATTTTGGTATTTATCTTATGTTAAAATGAGCATTGATATGCCGTCAACAAATTTTTTTTATCCGACACGAATCTCGAAGCATGCACAGCTCTCAAGATAATATTTTGATCAGGAGATGTTCAAACCTTGATAAAAACTCATCCAGAGCTTTGATTTCAGCAAATTTATAGTAAACTGGCTGACTTAATTAGATGGACTTAATGATATCAAAGTCAATTCAATTCAAGTCAAATCAAGCCAAGTTCAAGTCATTAAATCATTCATGGAAGACTTATGGACACATTTGAAAAGTCAAATGAATGTGAAGATGTCAAGCTTATAGTTGAATTGAGCGTCTCGACAAGATGAATCCAACGAGCCCAAGATTGTGCAATTTTGACATCGTTAAGGCACTCAAATGTCCATAAAAACGTCGTTTGATCTGAAGAAGCTCTTTAGACTGTCTGATCAAAACAGTTCATATTCCTGCATTAATGACACTCAGAACTATAAATAGACTCATACCCCTCTCATGAGAAGGTTGAAGCCTAGAGAGAGAGCCTGAGGCCTTTGAGGAGTTGCTGCAGCTCAACTTCACCAGCGACCGACGTTGATCAACATCAACCGCCGTCGACCACCGCCGACCTTCGTTGATCATTGCAAACTGTAGTTGGCCGCCGCCCACGGTTGTCAACCGCTGCCAACCGTTGTTAGCTACCACCAACTAAACATCGTCAGTCAATGTTATAACTTGGAAAATCTAGCAACAATTTCCCGTCTATGGGACAATAGCTTGTCACTGCAGTCCATGTGTCAACAACGATTCATGTGGTCATCAACTCATGCAGCTCCCAACTCCGACCCCCGCAGCCTACGGACGTCATACATACTTGCCTCTAAGGCCTACGTGGTTCACAGCTGGTGCCAGCTCCCGACTCCGACCCCCGCAACCTACGTACGTCATCCATACTCGTCACCACATTCTATGCGTTCCATAGCTCCTGCAACTGCTTACTACAATTTCTCTGGTCAATCAACGCTTCTGGAGCAACCATCTACAATATCAAGACAGACTAATATTTCCCCATCAATCAATAATGACTCTTGCAACTTGTTGTCACCAAGAACTGCAATAAAATTATAGTTATATAACTTCATAATTCCATATTCCCCAATTTAGGAGAAGCATTGACTTGTGTATTCATCATTCATAGTGGATTATTTCAACTGGGCTATACCTCGTGGGTTTTCCACCTTTCAAGGGATTTACACATAAAAAGTCGAGGTGTCTCCTTTTGCTTATTTTATCTGCGTGTATTGAATTCTCGCGCAATGCTAAGACGATAATCCATTACTCTACCGCCAAAAATTTTCTGGCACGCATCAAGTGTTATGTATGTAAATATGAAAATTTAGGTGTTATATATGTAAACACCTGAGAAAGAATTGTGTGGTATGTATGTAAATGCCCCAAATAATAAATCATGCAGTGTACCTTTAGTTTCTGGAAGATGTAATTATTTGATCTCTCTATCTTGTACGTGTTTGTTCATCTGCAGTACGATCTTTAAAAGTGGTGGCTGATTTGTTTAGTAAATTTTAACTTTTTGATTTGTTTTGTTTTTTTATTAGTATACCTCTCATTTCTTATGTATTTATAACATATCTAACCTCTAAATTTCAATTATACTTTTTACACATATATTACTATCAATCTATAAATTACTTTTTATAAATAATGACCTATTTGATCATTGCATTATTGTTATTTTGACCCCCAATTATTGAACTAAGGTAAAAGGGCATTTTTGTAATGTGGTACCGCTCACCTACCACATCTCACCTATCGCTCACCTACCATTCACCTACCGCTCACCTACCTCCGACCTACCACTCTCTTGCTTCTATAAATAGAGAGGGTGTGAGACTTAAGAGAGCAAGGGAAGAGATCTTAAGCTATCACGAAGGAGGAGCAAGGGAAGAGATCTTAACTACAACAAAGGAGGAGAGAATAGCTAGAGAGTTAGAGAGGAGGAGAGCATCTTGAGGTCTTGTATTAAGGTGTTGTTTGAGAGGGAGGGCATAGAAGGAAGATGAGGGCTCATCTCTATGTATAAGCTATGTATTCTCCATTTCTTTTGCCTTAGTAAACTATTTGATTGATTCCCTTCCGTGGACGTAGATCCAGTTGGATCGAATCACGTAAACGATCTGTGTTTGCTTGTGTTCTTTGAATCTTATTTCTATGCCAAAAAGTACATATCTTACAACAATTATCAAACACTTAATCGCTTCTTTCAAATGATTATTTTTTTTAATACAATATCTTTTTTTAATAATAAATATAATAACATTATGATTATACATCACTATTTAATTCTTTAATTATTATTCACTACTTAAGGTGTATCTCAAGCACAACATTAATCCTATATGTCATATTACATATACTTAAATTTTGTGGTTTAATTTCAAATAAAAAAAAATTAAAATATTGATTTTTTTTTTGTGATATGAACGAATCGCATAAAATAAACATAAAACATAGAGTTTACGTGTTAAACAAACATATAAATATATAATAATTTGAAGTTATGTATGTAAATGCTCCAATTTTATAATATGTTTAGTATTGTTGAGTGTCGAAAAGTTTACTACGATTGAGTGGTGAATTATTATCACGGCGTTATACAAAAATTTCAACACATTTATAAGTGAAGAAGTATAGTTAAGCGAGATACCATAGTTTTTACATGAAAATTTCTAAAAAGATTATCAATCACAGGGCTTAACTAACCCAGTCAAATCAATCAACTATATGTGTATAAGTACATGGGTAGACATTTCTTTCACGAAGGGGTGAATGAAGTTTAAAACCGTAAACTTAAAAACCATATTTCTCTTTATATAGTTAATGAAATGCATGTGTTAGAAATTCAACGACATTCATGGTATAACTTCAACAATAACAAGCAGTAGTGGCTGAGGACAGGTAGTTGGTAGCGGTAGGCGGTGACGGTAAGTGGTGGTCTATTGTGAATGACAGTTATAGAGGTAGTGGTTAATCATCGAGCACACCCACCCCAAGAGGGGACTTATTTATAGTATTATATAGTGCGACATTTTGCTCTTTTAGCGCATAACTTTTTCAAGCATCTTATCGGAAAATTAATGTCGATCTTCCTTGATCATAAGTGATTTTTTAATAATTCAGGTGGCTTAGCGACCCCGAAATATGGCTATTAAAAATGTTTGTTGTTCACGAATAGCTCGTGGTAGTTCTTGTTGGGCTCGTTCGTCAAGTAAATGGGCGAAACACACAATTTTTTTAGGCTCGAATTATAAACGAACCTATCACGAGCCATGCCTGAACACGTTTGTAGCCCTAGTTCACTGTTCAGAACACCGAAACATCTATCCAAGCGGGGTCACGTCTTCAGCTTCTGCTGTGGCTTTGGGAGCCGTTACGTTATCCATTCCTCTCTCTCCCGCTCTCATGCCCCTCTGCCGCCGCTCCAGCTCTAGACTCTTCAACGCGGAATGAGAGAGCGGGATTCGGCGAGGAGGGTCGCAATCGGCATTTTCATCTAGGGTTTTTCTCGGGTTTTAGCTCCCATTTGGAATGCTGCAAGGATTCCACTAAGCCGGAAAGCGTGAAAGATGTGGGGTACGTTTCATGTACTTGATGAGCACCTCGATGGTTTTTTGTGGAAATGTTTTATTGTTTAGGGATGGGAATTATGGGAACGAGAATCGAGTCGGCGAAGCTCTGGGAGTTTGTGATTTCGGTTGGAAGAGGAGAGGATTTCGGGTCCGACGACTGGTGCTCTCCGCGAAGGGGGGTCATGAACGGAAGAGGCCTTGGTGGGAAAGGCTGTTTTTGGAAGAGGATGATGAAGTGTCGAGTGGTTGGAAGGAGGATGTAATCGAGCACCACGAGGAGGTAGAAGAAGAGGTGTCGGAGGATGAAAAGTTTGAAGCTTGGAAGAGAAGGGCTGAGGCGATCACTGAGCTTAGGGAAGCACGGGAAGATGCGAGAAATGCTGAGGCGCGAGCTTGGGAGGACTGGGTTGGAGATGGTTCGCTGGATTCAGTTGGTTCTTCTTGGGATAAGGATTTTGGGGAGGAAGGTTCGGAAGCAGGCGATGAGGTCTCCAGTGATCCTTCTGAAATAATGCGGGAGAAGGGTTTTGTTAGGGCTATGAGGAATTTGATCACAGGGAAGGATGACAATGAGCTGTTGTTTGAAGACAGAGTTTTTCAATTCGCTTCAACAAGCTCGGTATATGAATCAATATTGAAGACATGCTTCATTTATTCTTAAAAACCTCTGATGATGCTGGTTTTATTATGGAAGCAACTTTTTTTTTTTTTATTTTGTACAGCATGCTGTATTCTTTAACACAAATCTTGTATATTTGAATTTATTTGATCAAAGGATTTGTTATCAGTAATGGCTTTTAATCCAATACGGATACATTGCCAAGCATGTATGAATATTCTTTAGAATCGACGACAAAGACATACAATTCCACAACCATTCCTCCAATTCCAATTATCTATATGGTGCCAAAGCATTGGTTCAAACCCTGTTTTCTCTTCATTTCGTCCCTCTCGATCCTTTCCCCACCCCTAAGATGTTGACAACCTTATTCCTTTAATGTAATTTCTCACTTCTGCAAAATATGTATGGTGTAAGTCACAATCTCTCACACATTTACTTGGGTATGGTCTACTTGGCGAAACCCATGCTTGCCATAAATTGATTGCAGTCATCATCATTTGATTCATCAGGATCGACTCATTTTGATTGTCATTACTCTCTCTCTCTCTCTCTCTATCATTCTATTTATTGTGAATGCCATTGTTGCTCGTGATGCATGGGTTGTTTTTACCCACATATATGCCCAACACTCTCATCGAAATTTTTATTCCAAGTTGACAAATTGTGTGATTCCTTCATAGGTTTTTAAAGTATTACAAAACTCATTCTTTCTGTTAAAGGGCCGGCTGATGAACCAGCCCTTCTTTGCAAATGTAACAATGAAAACCTCACAATGGCATTTCAGAAGAATGCACGGGACCGAGTCTTATCTCTACCATTAATGCTAAGGGCACTTTGATTTATTTTGAATGACCATGAAGAACTCCTCCACCATGATGCAAATCAACACAACAAAACTAATGATGAAGCGACAATTACAACCATTGCCAATCCGGTGTCTTTGATTCCACCATCCCCAACTATACGTTTCAAAAATCCAATAACCACATCATCAAAGTCATATTTTAGGACTGGCATTCTTAACATTTTAGGATTTACATTCTTAACTAGGGCAGTCTCTTCTATCACAATGAGGAGCAACCTTGTCAGGCGCTCAACTCCTTCAAAGCCTTGGTAAATGCTAACTTTATGGTGTTTAAGTTCACTCAGCTATTTGTTGCCTTACCGAATTTTGCATCATGTGCTCTCATTGACGATCACATCACCATAGAATTATCACGTGCCCACGCAATAGAAACAAACTGCTACCCACGTTGATAATGCTTCAAACACGTGGCTTTTCAATACTGGAGTGCTTCGTCATGTTGTTGTTAGCTTGGAAACTCTCATTCTTCAATCACTATGTATAAGCTTCACAACATCAGCACTGGCAATGGCTTGGTTCTCTCCACGACTCGCATTTGTTCTGGCACACTTAGTTCTAAAATTCATTTGTCTTGGACAATGTTTGTGAAAAAAAAAAAAAAAAAAACATTCACTAATCCATGCAAAGACTCTGATCTCATGTCAAGTTTTATTTCCTCCTTGGGATATAACCCACATCCACCACCTAAGGAATAAAAGACCAACTATGCTGTCTGGCCATGTCGGAAGTGCTTGACTCCCTTGTTTGCAATTGCACATGGAAGTTTCTCTTCATTGAACTTACACCAAATCTCGTTTGTTGCAATTGAATTTTCTTGGATATAACATCTTCCTGAAGGTTTTATTGAACTTACACAAAATCTAGCAACGTCCCAGAGTTTACTTCCTGTCACACTCTACCTGGTAGCAAAAGCAGCCATCATTAGTACTGTTCTTAGCATTACAATTAAAAAAGACTCATCCCTTCATACATATTTTTGGTTTGCATTGTTAGTTACACAAAATGTTTCCACTAGTCACTTGGTATGGCTGCAAATGATAGAACCAAGCCTAGCCGAAGGTTGTTTGATCTTGAGCTTGTTTATCAAAGGCATGTTCAAGCTGTGCCCGGGCTTGATTTGAGGTTTTGTGATAGCGTTCATGCTCAGATTGTTTAAATTCATACTGGGTTCAATTAGTGATCATAAGCATTAAATTAGCTACTCGTTTGGAAACACAAATGCGCCTCATCATGTTGGCCCATTAAGCCTTAACAAACTTATTTTATTAAGTTTAAAACAATTTTAACTCAAGAATCTTCACCTTTTTTCTTGAGTTCTTTAAATAGCTTGAAAATGTCAATTGTAAACATGTATTATCTGCAAAGGTACAATGGAGAGGATAAGTGACAATGTGAGAATCGTTTTTTTTTTTGTTGCAGGCTAAGTTCCTCGCTTTGCTGGTTCTTATTCCTTGGTTTGTGAGCTTTTTGGTTCATGACTACGTTCTCATGCCATTTTTGGACAGGTAATCTTCTCTACGTTGCTTATGTTTTTATAATTTTTGATTTATTTGTTTTACCTGGTGATATTTCTTTCCACTAGAATCTCCAAACCGTGATTTCTGTCATTCCAGCACAAAATATCATTAGGGAACAAGAATATTGGTAGATCATTCATATGATCTTCAAATGACATGAGCTGATGCTTGAAGGACAAGAAGTTTTCAGTTTCATTTTACTCAGCATTCTCTAATCATGTTAATAAATAATAGCAAAGGAATGTAATTATGCAGAATTCAATGGCCTTCCTTGTAAGAATTTTTTGCCAAGCATATGCTTAGAAATTGTTTTAGGGTATCAAAACAATGCAGATCATATTTTCATAGGAATGCAATAATCCAAAGACCTGCTATTACTTAAGCTTGTACTAAGTTACATTTATGGCGAACCAATTTTTGGATTTTGACTGCTGAAATGTTAAAAGTAATCCATGGAGGCTTAGAAATTATGAAAATTTAAGTTGTATTTAAATTACATAATAACTTCAACGCCACAGGTATGTGAAAACCGTGCCTCTTGCAGCGGAAATGCTTGACGTCAGAAGACCTCAAAAATTAGAGATGGTTAAGACTTTGAGAGTCGAAAAAGCAAGGTATCGCTTGGAAGTGGAGATTGGTAAAGCACCTCCTCTTTCCAATGAAGATCTTTGGATGGAGTTACGACAGAAAGCGTAAGATGAATTATTCATTGAATGCATCCTGTAGAATGGATTTTTGTGCCAGTATTTTTTTCCATAAATGTCTGTAATGTTTAAATTTATTTTCAAACACATCCTCTTGGCTTGCAATAAAGCGGAAAGAGAAGGATTCAGCTGAGTTCACAATCTGAATCCATTTACATTAGAACTCATGTTTAAATATCACCAATGAAGGGTATATTGGATGAAATTAGAAAATATCAGGTCATTTTCTCTTGATATACATAGCTTAGAAGTGCTCGAAAACAAAGTTGAGTTAACCTGTATTTTTTTTTCTTGCTATGATAAAAAATGATTTTTAATTGGTTTTGTGGTATAACTGCTCATGTTCATGCACATAAAATTTGTTGTTTGTATATTCTTTGGCTTGGTGTGATGAATAGTCTTATTTTCGCTTCCAACTTTTGCATTTTAAAATATGTTTGCTATTTATTTTATTTTCTTAATTTATTTACCAAGGTGATTGTATTGATAATATCGCTTTTACAATTTGTCAGAGGTGTTAAATACTTAATGAATTATGAATTTCAAGGTATTTGCTTATGAATGTTTTGTTGTTATCACTTGTTTCTTTTTCTTAGAGAGTTGGTGGATTGGATGTGGGGTTCATAATTATTTTTAAAATTTAAAACTTACCCGATAATAACTCAACTTATAATTGACCTGAAACCAAAATCAATTTTCGTTGGTGTGAGAACGACTCTCAAAAGTAGTCTGATTCAATTCAAATTTGACTCTATATATTCACAAGCACACATGTATGTTTGTGTATCTTATACAGGAATTTAGAAAACCTTTTTGCTACTTATATATCGAGAAAAGTATCAAAATAGTCACCTAACTCGTTGTTGGGAGTAATTTTAGTCCCATAGTCTATGAATGTGTCAATTTAGCCCCTAGACTCTCTCAAAGGGGGCTAAAATTGTCCTCCCTGGGGACTATTTCAGCTCATATTAAATAGTTTGAGGACTAATTTGATACTTTTATAGACTATGAGGCTAAAATGGCGATTGTAAATAGTATGGGGACTATTTTGGCTCTTTACTCATATATTTGTCTGGCATCAGCTTAAAAATCTACTAGAGATTGTTTATTTTTCACTCAACTTGAATCTAAGTGGAATTCAAAATTTTGATTTCAAGATGAGGCTTGCTTACTTCAACTTGACTCTTTTACCAACCTTATGGGAGGCCAATGTTAGAGGAGTAGGTAGTTGGGATAAAGGTGGCTGTTCTTTGAGTGTGTGGTATTTCAACATTGTTTGTATACTTGTCTTGGCGGTCTTATATTGTCTCTAGATGCATACTTTTTGTCTACTTATGTTAAGCATGTGTTCTATGTGAGGGGACGTGTTATTATGCTTATGTTTTTTTGTAAACCTTTTGTTTGCTAAATATTTCATACTGGCTTTTATGATTATCTAATGAACATGCACATTGGTTGACAATAAAAAAATTGGTCTCTGCATTTTGTGCAGTACAAACTCTGATTCATTTAATAAGTGTTTGAGTGGCTTTCTTCGGATTTAAATTATAATGCTTTATTAGCTCACATGGATGTTATTTGATATCTCAGAAGAAATAGCTTAATAAATATCTTAAGTAGATGTCAATTAGTAGCAAAAGAGATTTCTTTTTTCTTATGATATGGGGAATATATCATAACAAGGATGATCAATCCAACCATCGACTTTAAAGAAGTTATCTAAAAGAAGTTTCCTACACAATTTAGGCATCGTATTGTGAAGAGAATGGGAGATCAGTTTACTTATTTTTTATTTTTGGTTGCTTAGTAGGGGAGGTCAAGTCTCCAAAAGTGGAACCATTAATTGAAAATTGGAGGAGAAACACATAAAATTTTGGATGACTAGGATGAGACTCTTATATGGACTGATTAGCCTTGGATTAGTGCTGAATTCGGAGAAAATATGTCTTATTTTGTTTTTAAATGTTTTGTTCTTTAGTTTGTTTTTTCTTAGTAGGATTTTTTTCCCTTTTGTAGCTTTCTTAGGATGTATAAGATTGTTTATTTCTTACTGTAAATTTTGGCATAAATAGCTTTGCAAACCTAAAATAGAACTTGACTAAATTCTTCCAAAATTACTCTTCTTTTTTTCCTTTTTGTTCTAAATTTGCTTTCACCTTGTCAAAATTTTGAGAAAAATATGCTGAATTCTAAATAAGCTCGATGCCTTTTCCCTTTGCTGTTATTCTATTAAATAATAATCTTATAATCTATTTTAGTTACAATTATTATATATAATCTATTTTAGGTAACTTAATAATATATATTCATAATCTAAATATTCAACTAAAAGGGAAATAAATCAGAATAAAGATATTGGAAATAATTTAAATAAGGAAGCTCCTAATTATAGAAAACTTCTAAATTAGCTGCCTGATTTTCGTCATTCTTGATTGACATCCCCCCTCAAATTGATTCTGACTGATCATGAAGCATCAATCTGCCAACAAAAAATTTTGTCGGGACTAACAATCCTCAAGCCATGAGTGTCGAAGTCGAAAGTCTTGAAATTGAGAATGCCGAAGCCTCAGAGACAACTCCTGAACCCTAACATGATTTGAGCAAAGAACAACAATAAATCCTTTATTATTGCCGTCCAGAAATTCGAATCATAGCCACAAGAAGGATCCTCTTCCAGTATCACGATCCAAATGCTACAAATCATAGCCCACAAATATGATCCAGTTACAAGATCCAGATGCTATCGATCATATTCTACAAGTATGATCCGCGTTCTGATTCAAATGCTACCGATCATAGCCCACAAATAGGATCCAGTTACACGATCCAGATGCTATCGATCATAGCCTAAAAGTAGGATCCGCGTCGTGATCTAAATGCTATCGATCATAGCCCGCAAATAGGATCTAGTTACACGATCCAGATGCTATCGATTATAGCCTATAAGTAGGATTCGTGTCCTGATCTGAATGCTACTGACCATGGTCCGCAAGTAGGATCTACGTCCTGTTAAACGATCCAAATGCTATTGATTCTTCCTGCGATGATGAGGACGATTTGTTCTCTGATCTTCACGCCAAAAGTGTCGAAGCCGAGAGTATGCCGAAGCCGTGAATGCTGAAGCCGAAGATCTAGAGTTTGTCGAAGTCAAAGCCATCGATCTAGGAAGGAGTGTCAAGACCGAAGCTGTCGTTCTAGGAAGGAGTGTCGAAGCCTTTAATCCTTGAGTGCGACGAAGAAGCAAGTCGAAGCAGACGAAGCAGCGGAAGAAACAGTTGAAGATGTCACAGAAATAACGATGGCTAGCGAAGGAGATCCGAAGCGGACGAAGCCTTCTTATCTTTATCCCCGTCACCGTCAGATTCATCAAGAACCAATTTTGGAGGTCCCACATAAATCTGGTTCTGTGCTTTACAAGGGTTTGGAGCCTTTCTTCTTCATCCTCTTCCCCATTGTTACTTATCAATAAATGCAACAAAATGAAAAGGGGCTCCACGAGAAGAAGCGAGGAGGTGGAGGGGTTGACACGGAGAAGAGTGCGCACTACACGATCCCATATCTCCTTCTGCAGATCAGGGCTGATGAGATTGCCGCGGTTAAAGGGTCGACGAAGAGAAACAGAAGTGATATTGGAGTCGGTGGCGAGAAGTTGATCAGCGACAAGCCATTTCTTAGATGAAGCAGGGTGATTGAGGCGGTTAGGGACGACTTGTGCAAGTCGCGGTCACCTCCGAAGCCGGCCTTGATAAGGCCGTCGACATTGTGCAACACCACTGTCAGCCGAAATAAACGTCGCAGATTCTTTATTTATGATTTAAGCTTAATTTAATATATATATATATATATATATATATTTATATATATGATTATTATTTTATAAAATAATATTGTTTAACTTTGAAAAATAATGTTATATATGACTATAATTTTGGAAAATAATATTATTTTTATTTAGAAAAGTGAGTCCGAATAGACCTGATATATTTGATAGTCTAGATGGTTGAACACGTTACCACAAATAGTACATTATCCTGAAGGATAAACATAAAATTTGTTAGTAGGCTTAACCACCTAAACTAAAGAATTTGTGACATCCGTTTGGTCTGCGAAAATACTTTTTTAATAAGTCGATAAGTTCCTCTATTTAACATATGGTTTATATTATGTTGGGTTCTTAAGTTTCATATAGAGACAAACCCCTATAGTTAATTACATCTTAAATGACCGAAGTCACTTAAGAAAACTCTCGATTAAGATCAGTGATTCTGTCTTCAAGATTTCAAAGTTTAAGTTTCTATGGATAAATATAAGAAAATCGAAAGGTAAGAGCTCAAAATAAGAACAATTATTTTCAAGAGTCAAATGAGTGAAAGGTAGGGGATATCCCAGATCTAAGAGGGAACCACCGTGACTTCCCAACTATCCTATTATTAGACTTTAATTTTAAAGAGATGTTATTTGATGTTTTATCCTGTCAATTTTATTATTTAGGACTTATGCTCGCACTATATCCGATCGTGCAAGTGACCTAAGAAGATAGGAGGATTTACGTCGTATCGAACGACGACCTCAGAATCCTAAAGAGAATTAGGACTTATAATGCACGATAGGGTCGTGCAAAAGCCTAAAATGGATGTGAGAATTTATGTCGCACCAAGCGGACTACCTCGAAGTTCTATGAGTTTGTTATTTATTCTATGAAGATTTCACCTGAGGATCTTCCTTCACTTCGCTGTTGTGGTTTCGATCGTCGTCCTCCGTTTGGTTGCTTCCACGTTCCGATTCCTGAAAAGGCTACTCCAAGCTCCTTAACATATCAATCATAAGTTCGGAGTTTTGGTGTGTATAAATATACAGTTGTTTGGTCAGTGGTTCGCTGTATAGTGCCTCCTAAACCGGGTGTCCTACAACCCTCTATCTTACAGGCCTCTGCAAGTCTATAGAAGCAACATGAATAATAAAAAGAAAACATGCTACGAAGCACAATAAACAATAAACAGTAGCATCCCAAGCATGAACTATATGTATATGAGTAAAGTGCGGTAAAGGAGAAAAATAAGCAATAAAAGGCAGTAAAGTGTACATTAAAGAAAGTAAAATGCTATAAATATAAAACAAACCTATATACCTGACGGGTATTCTACTCTTGTAAATGGGGTCAGTGTCGCATGTGAAAGTAAACGAGTTCAATGAAAAATTTAACAGGTGAGAAGCATGCATTTTATACAAATAGGAATATAACAAAAACATCACCTGAAAATCTCAAGGAAAGCCACAAATGACTCATGGTAACTCGAAGAAAAACTGAAGGAAATCACGAGTGATCTACAAAGATTCAAATAAAATCGTATGAAACGTACTAAAAATCCGAGGAACAAAAGAAAACCGTAAGCATTCGGGTTAGGGTAGGCTCAGATTTTAGTTATTCTCAAGGGACTTCGAAGGCAACCATCGGTCATCCGTATGTATAGAGCCCGACATTCAACTATAAATTTCCAACAATACAATCTTAGAAGGGCAATCCTTAGCCCAATACAGATAATTAACAAGTGGACAATCAAATTGTATTACTTAAAGTTTATATTTTAGCATGCATATAGACTTCATGCATATGAGCAAAATTAATATCTATTTTAGTAGTCAAAATATTTTGTAAATAGTGTATCTGTTCTTATTGTTGTACTTTAAAAAAAATTAATTGTCCACAAGTCAATCACACTGTCGGGCTAAGACCGCCAGCAGCCTAAGAAGACAAAAGTCTTCGCTAGTCTAGTGTCGGTGAATAATATTGTCATTCTACATTTTCACCGGGTCCCTGGGATTGGTTCCAATATCGTAGGATGCGATATTATTCCGCCCTACCACCGGACGCCTTTATCATGAAGGCCTTAAACCTAAAAAAAAGATCGTCCAACTTACGACATTGCTTGATGGTTCATATATAGCCACAACTATATATGCACGCTTATGTGTCAGACATAAGCACCTAAAACCAAATAAAGAAGCAAAGAAAGCGAACCGAAAAAAAAGAAATGAAAAAAAGAGAAGAATACTAACCCGCTTCCAAAACTAGTTTAAGAAAGTAGCCAAAACGGTAGGAGGATTAGCCCTCCAAAACTAGTCTAAGAAAGAAGCAAAAACGGTAGGAGGCTAAGCCTCAAACATTCACCCGATAGAACACCTCGAATGAGCAATAAAATGGGGCACACTTATCAATAGCTAATTCCCCCTTCTGAATTATCCGTATAACAATCCAAAAGAAACGTATCGAAAGGCTCCAATTGCTAACCCAAAACATTTCCGAAAAGCACATTTTTGAGGATTCCAAGTCGCAACTAAACTTTCCTAACAAATATCGAAAGGATTTTTGGATTGTAGTCAATTCAATCTGAAGAATTGGGCCCTAAAACTCTTTCCAAACATCTTGCAAACCGATTCCCGAAAAGGGACACTCAAATTCTTCCAAACAACAAAGTATTCAATTCTATCTCAAACCAGTAGATATAATGAGGAATAAACCCAACACAACACAAAGGGGACACCATTCCATAGGTCACTAGTGAGGGCAGCAGGGGAGAAAAACCAAAATCAGTACCGGGAGAGCTTGCCCAATGGGCCTCGGGCAAGGGCAATAAGGAAACCACCAAGCCAACATAAAGAATACCCAGATGGCAAATTTCGGGTAGGGACAACATGGGACCAATCAAAGCCAACACAAGAAAGCCCAATCTGCACATTTTGGGTAAGGGCAACAAGGAAGCAAACCCCCAATCTCAACACAAGAAGGCCACAATAAGGCTCTCGAATAGATCCAACAGTAGGAAGCAACCCAAATTCACACAGGAAAGAACCAGCAAAGGCTCTCGAGTTGAGCTAGCAGGGAAAACAACCCAAACTAACACAAGGAAGCCACCTAGCTGCTCTTGGGTAGGGGCAACAAGGCAACAACCCACACTAACGGGGAAGCCACAATGGTTGTTCTTGAGTAGGGACAGCAAGGCAACAACCCACACTCACAAGAGAAACCCATGTTGCAGGTTTCAAATAGGAACAACAAAAGAAACCACCAAAACTGACATAACAGGGACTCAAACAGCTGATCTTAAGTGGGAGCAGCAAAAGCACCACCAAAACCAACACAGGGAGACCGCAACAAGGAACTCAAATAGATCCAACAGGGGAAGACAATCCAAACTAACCAGGAAAGCACCAACAAGGCTCTCAATTAGAGCTCTCGAGTAGGGGCAGCAAGACAACAACCTACACCAGCACAGGAAACCCAACAAGGCTTTCGAATAGAGCTAGCAAAAGAGAAGAAACACGATAAAACTCCAAAAGATCCAGAGCATAAATAACCATCCGCGTATGATTCAAGTAGAGGGGCAACAGAGAAGCACAAGACAAAACACCGAAAGCCCCAAAGCCAAAAGTGACCATCTGTATATGTTTCGAACAGAGGGGCAACAAAGAAGCAACAAATCAAAGCCCCAAAATAAAAACCCAAAAGCTCCAAAGCCAACAAAAGAAAAGTAACCACCTAGATGCGTCTCGAACAGGGGAAGGGTAGCAGTTAAGCCCCAAAGCCAAAAAAAAAAAAAAGAAAAGAAAAGGGAACCATCTACACATATATCTCGAATAAGGTGGGGGGGGGGGCAGAAATTAAACCTCAAAGCAACAAGTGGTCAATTTTGTAACCATGTCAAAACCTTGTCGTATAACTGGAGCCAGGAAATCCATCAAACCAAACAAAACATGTTCCAAAATTCCAAAGCCAAATGAGTCCACCAAAAAAACATTACACACATACAACCCAAGAACCATTAAATAAACCCAGGTAATACAACTTGCGGATAAAGGTAGCAAGGGACGAACCGACAGAGAAAATAGAGAACTTATAGTGCTGAAACAGCCTTTAGATTTCAGCATAAATGTACAGATGTAATAAGAGCACAAGAATGCAGCCTGCACCTGCATAATACTTGAATCGTTGCCTTTTGTAAGCCTAACACTCTTAGCTAACAACATGAAGCAATTAGATCAGAGTCAACAGAAACACTAAAAGTCTAAACATCCATAACTGATAGCAATTTCAAAATGAAATACCGGCTAAGACAAACAAAACAGTACGTAGGTATTTCCTTTTTTTTCAGTAAAGAAGAAACTTGCTCGAGCCTTTTTTATCCCCTGAAGTGTGTCAAGCCTATGTTGAGCAGAGAAGAAGAGCAGAAAAGAGGGGAAAATACATTGCTTGAGCTCTTGCAAACAACAAAAGAAAGCCAAAGAACCCCTAAACACCAAGTCCACAAGCGCCTAACCGAGAAGAAATTTCGGCAGTCAACCCTAGGCTCCAAATTTTCGTCACCTCACATAACCCCCCTCTCATGGGACTTTATAGGCGCAGAAGAGAGGGGAGAAGTTCACCGTAACTTACTCGGGGGTGAATCAAACTCAGGGATTGATCCAACAAAAGAAAACAACCACAACAAGAGCCGCAGGGGTCGAAGGTATCGGGAAGGAAAGTGCTTGCCTCATTCGTGACTCAGGGAACAAACTTGTCAGGGTCAACTTACCATAGTGGGAATCAAAGACTCACGAATGAGCTCCTCGCTCAGCGAGACGAAGCAGGAGACGTTTCGGGAAGACGCAACTTGGGTAGAGAGCGTCGAGAGAGGGCCAATAGTCAACTCCTCGTCACGCGAAGAGGGAGAAAATACGAGGGGGAAGGCGCGGCTAGGGCTCCACTTGGGATAAGGCATGGGGAGGGGACCATAAGCTCTGCGAAGGAGAGGAGCAGGGGTCGATCTGGGAACAAGATCAAAGGGGCAGCCGTGAGTTAGGGATTTGGAAAATAAAAAAAACCCTATAGGATCATATATATATATATAAATTTTATAATATTTGGTATTTAAATTCCCTCGATTTGCGCTCTTTTCGCTCGTGCACAAGACTATATCAAAATGGATGTCCCTCCTTGCTAAATTCGAAGTCTCGGACGCATCGACGCTGTCTGTTTCGTCATCCAGGGTTGTCCGGACGATTTCGCCGACAATCAGATTGAAAACGCGATAAATTCAAATTTTCTCAAAATTCTCGCTCGTGATTGATCATTGCAACAATTGATTCGAGTTTGATTATTCGCAAAGCCCTCTACATGTGCAAATGACATGAATTTCGATAATTACGTGCATCGAACATGTGAATTGTGGTATTTTTGCATCGTGAAAGCGCGCGAAGGTTGCAATGAGTTTCCTATGGTTTAAGAGCCTATGGATACTCGACTCGAGCTTCGTTACGTTGGTTTTGTTTGACTCAACAAAATGTTGAGGATTTAGAACCATCCATATGAAACTGCAAGGAGACAAGAAGTGACTTGAATTTCCAGCTAGTGCGGGTCTCGGACTAGTCTTCTAAGAAAGTCCCTCAGCAAGTCCTAGGTCTAGACCATAGGTTCTAAGAAGAAGAAGAGACATCACCAAAAACTAGGTCAACAATCACCACATTGGTGATCCGCCAGCCCAAGAGCGGCTAAGTGCGATCTCACTCGTTATCTCCCTCCCTTGATTCCGCGAAGAGAATTCCCTAAGCTCAAGTCTGGATTTGTTAAACCATGTCAAAGGCGGGAGCCACTGCGAGTGGACTTCGAACGAAGGAGAGGCTCTGTCGAGGCTGACCGAGTTAAAGAGGAAGACGAAGTAGAACGAAGACGACATAGGCGAAGAAATAATGAGACGACAAGCAGACGAGCGAGAATCAATGCAAAGAAATAGTTCCTCCCTTCCCGCAAGAAGGTTGACGGGAAGGGAGCCTTGATGGTCCTCCAATAACTACTGGTGGTTAGGGCAAAATTTTGGCTCTTATACTATGTCAAAATTTTGAGAAAAATATGTTAAATTCTGAATAGACTCGATGTCTTTTCCCTTTGCTTTCATTCTATTAAATAATAATCTTACAATCTATTTTAGGTGCAAATTATTCTTTATAATCTATTTTAGGTAACTTAATAATTTATATTCTTAATCTAAATATTCAGCTAAAATGGAAATAAATCAGAATAAAAATATCAGAAATATTTTAGATAAGGAAGCTCCTAATTATAGAAAACTCCTAATTTAGCTGTCTGATTTTCCGTCCTTCCTGATTGACACACCTTCCTTGCAACACAAAGCCATAGTACCCACATCAAAGACTAGATGCTATCTAAACATTGTTCTTACTGTTTCTACCTTCCTAAAACTCGATATTCCCCTTTTGTTGATGCATGTATCATATCTTGCTATGGAATTGTGGATTCTGTTTAAACACTTATTTGCTGTTTACCGAGGAATTAGGACTATATTACAAAAAGGCTGTTGTTGTTCTGAAGGATTAAATTCAAAATTCAAAGAGAGAGATCACTTTAATCATTGAGTAAAGAATCAAAGCCTTAGATAAGTTTTTCCTCGCACGGGGCAACACTTGAGGCACCTTTAATTGATTGATAGAAGACCCCTTTAATCCTTTTTTATTCTCTTAATATATTGACAATATATCAATAGAACCTTGAGAGAAATTGTTGAAGCCTTTTAATCTTTGTATATTCTCTAACATGATTAATAAAATATTAAAACACCCAAAAATAATTTTCAAACTATTTTAAATTCTCTTTTTAGTCTCTACAATTGAGAGTTTGATCCTTTTAAGGAGTCTCTAAGGATCAAGTTGGTATTAGAGAGTATGTTTCTGGTGTATGGTTCAAACAAAAAAGAGGTTTTTAAAGAATGGGCAAACCTCATTGATTGACATGAAAATACAAAAAAGAGGCAACACCAAGAAATAATGGTATAAAATGGGTTTTTTTCCAATCTAGTTGATCAAGTGACTAGATTAATGGAACAAATGTTGATGATGATTGAATGTAAAAAAGTGCGTTAAGCTACGTCCACATGAAATTCTGGCGAGTCTACTCACTTTGAACTCCTCTAAAAAGAAGAAGGATGAGAAAGGTTAGATTTCTGTTGTTATCGACACCTTTCTTAGTCTAGCGGACAAAATGGACGCATCTGTATTTTTGGTGGCAATCCTAACGGATATAGCAGCAGGGTTGCCATCCATTATGGACACGCGAGAGTATTTGTTTATCTTAAGGATAAAACTCAGGCAAGAGTGATGAACGTCATCATCAGCACCATCAACCACCAAAAAACTTAATTTTTGCTAATTTGGTTGGGTTTGGCGATCAATACTTATCTTAAATAAGAGGAAGCATTTCTCTTAGTTAAAAAGATGAAAATTTGTGTTGGAGGAAAGCGTTAATGTTTTTACAATGAGCACAACACTCCAATACTAATGCAGAATGAAAGAATTGTTGCATATCGCCCTGAGATATGATCGGGAATTCATAACCATTATCCCACTCATGAAATTGAGTTATTAAACAATCAGGGAATTGGTATGCTTACTTTATGGGGAAGGAAACAGGTGCACACAGATCACAAACCACTTTAGTATTTGTAGATCTGATCCAAAGCTGCAATAGACCTGATATATGAAGTGGGTGATTTATTTCCTCCAACAGTTCAACTTAGAGTCATGCACAAAAAGAGGATTACCAATAAATTGGCCAATATGGCTCTTGGCTAACGCTAAACCTTTCATGTTTAAGTATTGTTATATCCTATAAGAATTTCTTCTTTGAAAGATATTAAATGATTTAAATGTGAAAATCTCCTTCATGCTGTATATAGTGCGTGCTAGATTTAAGAGACCAAGTTCAATAGATGTAGGAGATGCACGTATCGAAGGTTGCTGGATAGTTTGTAGTGGAGAGGAGTCTATATCGTTATATTTATTGGCCAAAATTGATTTAGTCCATCTCCAATCTCTACTCTAAGTTGGATTACCTGGATTTGTTTCATTTATTGTTAAAGGGTTACATGCACAATCATTCAAATGTTACTCATCTGAGTTCTAAAGATTCACAGATTTACATGCCATTATTGAATCTGTTTGTGTCATGTTTATTGAATGTGATTGATAACCTTGACTGATTGGTTAGTAACGCTGCTTTTTAATCTGCCTTTTGGTCTTCTCCTTGATCAGGATAGAATTAAGAGATGAGTACAGGCTTGAAAATCGGAGAGCTTTTGGAAATATCTGGTCGGATATGGTCTACGGAGTAACCTTATTCATTCTAATTTATGCAAATAAAAGCAAAGTAAGTTATCAACTTGATTACCTTACCAATTATTCTATTTCTTTTAATTAGCATTGTTTCTATTCTTAAAATTGTTGAATATTTTTTTATGTTGCTATTAATATTCTTATTATATGTTCAACACTGAAAATATTAGCCACTTCCTAATATTACATTATTTGAATTACTTAGCCAAGGGTCCTTTGTATTTTTGTAGAAAACTGGACAATTTGATATTTTTAAATCTTAAAGGGTTATTCTATCATTCTTCATGGGCACAAACTTGCTCTTTAATTTATGCAGTGTTGAAGTAGGATGCTATTGGCGTTGGGTTGCTCTAATTTTTCTTCAAGTTCTGATAATTAAGTTTGTGGTCTTGGTTGTAGAGCCAGTTTGATGTATGTTTTTCCTGGATTTGTTTGTAGAGCCTCTGTTCGGCTGTCTGGATGATTGTTTGTGAAATTTTAAAATGTGATTTTAATCATTTTGGATTTTATATAATCTTGAATTGATATGTTCCCAAGTGACCATATCCACTAAGTTAAGAATAATAAGTCTATAAATAGATGTTTAAGACATACAAAAAGAGAACATTTGACCCAATTAAATTTCATTGAAATTTCAATCTTGCATATGCAAATTGGTTTTGTGATTCCTTTGATCATGGTACAAGTGCAACTACTTCTATAGGAAGTAATTTCCTTGCAACAACTTGAGATCTAGATTTTTTTTTAAAATTTTTTTTTTATGGGTTTTTTCACTTCTCTTTTTGTCATCTACATAGTTAGATATTGGCAAGTGTTTTTTAGTTTTTTCAAAATTTTTCACATTTGAAATTCAATTTGTGAAAATTAAATTACAATTACTCACTGAATTTATATGCTTTGAAACCCACATTTTTCTAAAATTCTTTTGGTCATTCTATAATTAATTAGGTTTTAATTTACCGTTAGTTCACATTTAGATAAAGCATATGGTAAGCACAACTTTAGATCATGAAGAGAGAAATATCTCATAGTTATAGTTCAGCTATCATCAATAAATTACGATGGACATAGTTTGGTTTTATAACTATTATATTTGATTATTTTGCAGTGGGAGAAGTAATTGATTCAAAATATATTTATATGCACTTTTTTGTTGTGTTCAGGTTGCTTTGCTGAAGTTTACAGGGTATAAGCTACTAAATAATATATCAGATTCAGGGAAGGCATTTCTCATTATTCTTATTACTGACATTTTTTTGGGGTAAGCTATTCAGTCATTTTCTTTTTGCGCACGTCCATTTGATGATAAGAATGATCATGGTGATGCTGAAGATGCTTGAAAATAAGATCTAATATGGGTACCTTTATGTATTGGTGTAGGACAATTTCAGTACAATCAGCTACTCTAAACGTCTAGTTGGAAAAGACGGAATAACCATGGCTTTATAATTGAAGATTTTGTGTCCCTCGACCCTCGAATACCGTCAATCCACAATATGAAAAACCTTATAAATTATTTTATTTCAAGCCCGCAACTCCTTCCATTTTTGACCATAAGACACGACATTTTTACCCATGGGGCTGTTTGGCTTGTTGCAAAAGGAGTGCACAATATTCCTTTTACAAGAGTTTCAAGAATCTAGGTGTTTTGTAGGATGAATTTCAAATGCAGTATAAAATTATAATATATTTGAAATTCTTTCTGTAGTTTATTTTCAATGTATTTGGAATTCGATAGATGTGAGTGAATTCCATATACGCCCTGATACCGGAGTTAACCCAAACCACAAAGAAACACAAATTTTATTGCTGAAATTCAAATAGCTTATAACGACGACTCTTCAAAATAGGAAGCAAATGATAAAAGCATAAAAAGACACCGTAGGGAGACGACGATGGGGATGGATGGTTGCTGGTAAGAGGTGGTGGTGACAACAGGGTTGTTGGAGATCGGTTGGCTGACCTGTCGGAGGCAACATGTGTTAATATTTTTGAGCAAATAGACTGAATGTCTTTTTCCTTTGCTTTCATTCAAATAAATAATAGTCTGTACAATCTCTTTTAAGGTAACCTAATGACTATTCCTACTTTAAATAAGAAGAGAATATGTACATTTAAATAAAATAAACCAGAAGAGAGATATTTGAAAATAATTTAAATAAGGAAGCTTCTAATTATAGGAAACTCCTAATTCAGCTGCCTGATTTCTATGATTCTTGATTGATTTTCCCCCTCAAATTGATGTTGATTGATCAAGAAGTATTAATTTGCTAACAAGAAACTGATGACGTTGTTGAGAAAGAGTGTCAATAAATCCCAAAATCCAAGAAACAGTCTGAGCATCCTTTGCCTCACATTAACCAAGATCTTTCGGCTCTGTAGGTGCTGGAGAAGACCCATCAATATGACCTCAAAGCTCCTTTACTTTCAAAAACATCTTGAACTGAAATTCATATGCTGCATAATTTCTTCCCGTAAATCTGATAACTAAGATTTCAGAAGACATTCTAAACAGAATTGTCGCTCCCAAGTTGATTACCAAGAAAGTTATTGATTGAAATCAACCTTGAATTCGATCCGAGACCGAATGAGAGGAATCCGAAGTCGAAGCCTACGATCCTTAAGTGTGACGATCTATGAAGGATCCCGACGCTGAAATACGTCGACTACCCTTGAGTGCCGAAGATCTTTGAAGGATCTCGGCGCTGAAATATGCCAACTATCCTTGAGTGCTGAAGCCGAATATAATGTCGAAGCTGACGAAGCAGAAGCGGGCGAAGCGAATGAGACTTAGATCGCAGACGAGATAACCGATTGTAGAATTGCAGACGAGATTACAAACGGATAAGATCATAGATCGCTGCTGAAACCAGACGCGAGAGACGGAACTATGCAGAAGTAGCGAAGGCTAGCTTAGCCGATGATGATGTTTGGATGAAACCGAAGTGGACGAAGCGAGGCGAAACATTGAACAGTTGAAGCAATCGAAGGAGAACGATTCTGAAGCCTAGCAGACAAAGTAGTCGAAGGAGGTCGAAGCAGACACAATCAAAGGCGAAGCAATCGATGGCGAACGAAGGTGGACGAAACAGTCGAAGGAGGTTAAAGACGTCGGAAGCAGACGACGAAGATGGAATGAGCTCGAGTAAAAGCTGGAGACCAACGATTCCAAAGGCAAACCATGACCAAAGATTCAGACCGGATCAAGACGTGGCTCTGATACCATGTCAATATTTTCCAGCAACTAGATTGAATGCATTTTTCCTTTGCTTTCATTCCAATAAATAATAGTTTGCACAATCTCTTTTAGGTAACCTAATAACTATTTCTATTCTAAATAAGGAGAGAATACGTATAATTAAAAAAAATAAATCAGAAGAGAGAGATTTGAAAATAATTTAAAGAAGGGAGCTCCTAATTATAGGAAACTCCTAATTCAACTACCTGATTTCTATGATTCTTGATTGATAGCAGGGAGGAGAGTACGGTGCTTCTATTCTGTTGTTGGTGAAGGGTATGGGCTGGTTGGGGGTGGATTGTAAGGTGGAAGGAGGTTTAACTGGACTATAGATGGAGGAGAGGGGTTGGCTGGCCGGTAGAAGGCAACATGGAGGGGTGTATGGCAGGGGGAATAGCAGGAGCAGGGAGATGGGGTGCAGGATGGGCTTAGGCCAGAGAAATCAGGGAGATGTCGACCTTTTTTTTAAATAAAATAAAATTTAAAATTTGAATTTAATATATATATATGTATATATATATATATATATATATATATATATATATATATATATATATATATATATATATAATGCAATTTTAATTTTGTGAAAATCGTATTATTTTTTTTATTTTTTGAAAAATGATGAGAGCGGATAGACCTCATATATCTAATAGTTTAAATAGCTGAGCACGATACCATAAATGATATGTTATCTCGAAGAATGAATGTAACACTTATTGGTAGACTTAACTATCTAAAATTAAAAGTTTATGACTCTATTTTGGTCTGCGAAATTTATAGCCAACAAATTCTCATATCCAATACACAGGTTAGAAGGGTTTAGATTAATTTGGATTCTTAATTCCCTATAGAGTCAAACCCCTATAGTTAATTACATCTTAAACAACTGAAGTCACCTAAGAAAACTCTCGATTAAGATCGGGGTTTCGTCTTTAAGAATTCAACGTTTAGGTTTCCACGATTGCTGATAGGAAAAGTCAAGTAGGATAGGTTCAAGTTGGGGCAGTTATTTTTAGAATCCAAATGAGTGAAAAAGTATGAGATATCGAAGATACTGAAGAAACTTCAGTGACACGTCAAACTAACCTATGATTTGACTTTACATCTTTGAAAGAGAAATTATTTGATGTTTCGGTCCTGTAAATTATTTAGATATTTGAGACTTATATTTACATGTCATATGTATATGACCCGAGAAAATAGAAGAGTTTGTCGTACCGAACGACGACCTCAGAATCCTAAAAGTTTAGGACTTATACCGTACGATATAAAATCGTAGGATGTCCTAAAAGATAGTGTGAAGATTTACGTCGTACCGGACGAACAACCTCGACGTCTTATAGGTATGTTATTTAAATTTATCGAAGTCCAGTCGAAGCTCCTTCTGCCGTTTTCTGTTGTTGTGTCGACTGCCTCCCGGAGATGAATCGTCAATCGACCACGTCGTTATCTCGTTACGTGAAAAGAGTAAAAGAAAAAAAAAACGATGCCTCGAGCGGCCTATCCTAGGGTGCTATATAAACATGCCAAAAATGTATTAATTAAAAGCATGAGTACAGGTGAATGTATACAGTACAATGCAATAAAGAAAGAAGAAGAAGCTATGTGACAAAGTACAGTGGAGAAAATGCAAAGAACATGTAGAAAGGTACAATACAATATAGCAAGAAAAGAAATATACAGTAAAAAAAGTAAAGAAAATAAATAAATAAATGCGTACCTGATTAAATTCTGTTGATGCTTCAAAACATATTGCAATTGCATAATATAAATGAATTAGATAAACATTTGCAAGTTATATATAAGAGACTAAAAAATGAAGTTAAATGATAAGCATATGAAAATTCAAAGTGGGGTATAAGATTTTAATTTGGGGATAGGCTCAGACTAGACTTTATGTTCTCTAATCTCGTAGGAAACCAAGATGTCAAAGTCTATATATCAATATCAATTAAAAGTCACTAGTAAATCACCCATAGAATCAGACAATTCTATCCCTACCGCTTAGTTGATGAATGAACCAGTGTGTAGTATCTGAACTTTAAAAAGAAATGTAATATTTATTCTTGTAGTATCTGAATTTTAAAATAAAGGTGCAGTGTGTTTATATGCAATATTTGATATGTGATATCTGATGCGTAATATCTAGTGTATCACATGATGTGTAGTATCCGGTGTATAGTATGTGATATGTGGTGATGCGTAATATCTGGTGTATAGTATGTGATATGTCACAAGTGTAGTATCTGTTGTGTAGTATGTGATATGTGGTGATGTGTAATATCTGGTGTATAGTATGTGATATGTCACAAGTGTAGTATTGTGATGTGTCACAAGTGTAGCATTTGTCGTTGGTTCACAAATTTCTTAAGAGTAGGGATAGAACTATCAACGATTCAAAGGATGAAAAGGGCATCTATAATTGAATATTGATTTAAATTTCAGCTATAGAAGCATGAATATAGTCTTTTGCATCATTTTCTTTTACCCCGCACCTCGAACTTATAAGCCACCTCGATGTTTCATATGCTTATCAAATAATTTTTAGATATCTCATGTCAAAAGATCTTGAGAGAAGTAAATTTTCAAAAGATTCTATAACATCATCCTCCCACCTTCAAGTTCAAACTTTAAAAACATGACAAATTTCTCAAAAGTAGGTTTATATCTTCATATTATCAGGTTCGGCCATGGAGAACAGAATAACCTGTTTGAAAAGCCAAGTTAAATAATAACGTTGAAGTTACATTTCATAATGTCCTTTCCCGAATATTAGGCCTGAATTGAGATCTAGCCTTATAAAAAAAAAACTTTGAGCCCCACATAACAATAGCTCCATAGGTAATGGCTATATAAACAGAACGATTAAAGGATTCAATTTCAAGCACGTCTAACTCATCGTGAGAGTAGAATGTAAGAACAATTGAAGATTATAGAGTAAGCTTAAGCCACCTCTTCTTCATAAATTTAAGCTGAAGTTATTATAAATTTGAAGACAGTAAAGAATCGCATACCATAAATGGCCAACATCGAAAATCCTTCTCAGGCCATTCCCAAATCTAATTTAATATATCATGTTATGAAATTATAAGCAACATCAAAACACTCTTTCCATATATTGATAGCATTTGAAACATATAGTTTAAAGATCTTTACAAATGTTCTTAATCAAATACAATTCAGCATTAATCCCCAACGGGAATATATATTCCTGTAACAAAATTGTAAGCTATAACCAAGAATATTTATGACATAAACTCTTTCCCCAAAGAGCAATTCATTCTCGCATGAAGCAAGCAAAGGCACAACCATCGAATATCTATTACCAATTTTAAATTCACCTTTATTCTATTTGCAGATGAAAAGGGACAAAACAATAATAGCTCAGTAACAAACCAATCTTCCTCAATAAGCATCATGTATCCATTGATCCATTTTTTTTTAAAACAATATTATGCTTCAATGTTTAAGAACTACTAATGATGTAAGCCAAAAGAAGAAATCCAATTTCCTGATAAATCAAAATAGATTTCACACTGATTTGCTAATAAACATGAAAATCCCTTTTGTAATCCATGAGAAATGAGGCAAATACTAATGAGGAGTAGTTCTGTAAATAGAAAAAAACTATGTTGAAGCAAAATATTTCATCCTGCAATCAAGAACAAAACAAGGAGAAGGGAGAATTATTACTTCCAGAAACTGAAATTGAAACTCAGAAGCAGAATTTCTCAAATCGCGAGAAAGAAGCACCAGCCCAAAATTCTTCTTTAGCGCATGAATAAAAAATCCCAACCCCGAAACTTTCCCCCAAAGGAGGTATTTAAAGGGGAAGAGGTACTTTACCAACTAATCTACCGACGGTGAAGAGAAAAACCGCAAAAGGCAAGAAAATACCTATATTCAAGCTTGGAGAGGTTACCAGATTCAATTGGGCGGGAAAATATGTTAGAGAAGCGTTATCGACGAAGCAACCGACAACGAGAATCGGTTAGGGCTCGGAAGGAAGGAAGGTGACCGGAGAACTGGAAGGAAGCTTCGAGATCTTGACCGAAAGAGGGACAAGGGTTTTGGTCGAGAGGAGGCGTGAACATGGGGGAAGTCGAATGAACCGTGTGCTTGAGTTTATTATTTTTTTATTAAGAAATTCGTTTTTTTATTTAAAAAAAACTGCTTTATTTAAATTCGTCAATTTACGCACAATTCGGATCAATTCAGAATCCTATCAAAATAGGTGTCATTCCTAGATGATTTTAATGTTCTGAACATGCCAGTGCAGTTTGTTTCGTCATCCAGAGTCACCCGGGCAAGTTCGTCAAATATTGTACCAATTTAACTTAAATCGTGCGCGTCACGAGAAATGGAGTTATATTGGTCCGATCGGAGCCGTTTAGCAAGTATATAGTTGACCGGTCCTCGCATAAGCGACAATCAAAGTCAAGTAGACTGCTCGATGCGGCAAGTCAAACGTCGCACACGTCATGGGGTTCACCTATGTCTTTCAAATTCTCTTAGAAATTCAACATGAGCTTCAATACGCCAGTTTTAATCAACTCAACCAAGTGCTGAAGATTTAGAACCGTCCATATAAAACTTCAGGGAGCTAAGAAATGACTTGAATTTCTAAATATTGTGGGTCCCAGTCTAGTCCTCTAGGAGAATCAAAATAGAATAATCCTAAGACTATATTCTAGGGTATCTAAGGAAAGGGAAAGTAAGACCTCAAAGTTGAGGTCAACAAGAGATGGGGGTGCAAAAGGATGGTAGCAAACACGAAAGGAAATATACACATCACCTTGGGACGAGTTACGACTAGAACACCTTTTCGTCGGCATTTACTGCTCTATAAGGAAAAAAGGTGATGCCGACGACTGTCCAAAAAGAAATCTTAGCCAAAATCTAGCCCTAAATAAAACAAATGA
This sequence comes from Phalaenopsis aphrodite, assembly GCA_003013225.1. Taxonomy (NCBI): domain Eukaryota; kingdom Viridiplantae; phylum Streptophyta; class Magnoliopsida; order Asparagales; family Orchidaceae; genus Phalaenopsis; species Phalaenopsis aphrodite. Next base: position 773,800 of record NEWO01000105.1, on the reverse strand, counting down.
CAGGTTTATGGTGTTAGAGAGTAAAGAGGACTTGCTGCAACCCTAACCCAAATAATTGGGTTGGTTGGCCCCCCGCCTCCCTCGTTGAACCGGTCCAGTCTTCCCAGCTGGGTTGGCCCCAGTTCAGTAACCCCACATCACATCGCTTTGTGTAATGTTGCTCGTTGTCATTGGCCGCTACAGCCACCTTTTGCCGGTAGCCATCCGCCGCTCGCCGTCGCCAATCTCCAGCACAATCCCTCTGTCGCCGGTCGTCGATAACATATTTTACATTGATTTTATTTTTCTTCAAAAAAAAAAAGAAAATGTGAAGTGCTCCATTTACTTTACACTGAACCAAACAACCTCTTACAAATATCATATATTACTTTTGCACTGTATTTTTTTTATAACGCATTCCTTTTTCAGCAAGCCAAACAGCATCCGCGTTTCTCACCGTTTTGCGCTTAATTGCATAATAAAGGATGCAAACTTATTATCTGCCATGACATGATCTGATTTTGTGCCACTTGGTGCAACTATGTACTACAAAAGCCTGATTTTTTGGAGAAAGAATAGACAATGCTTCAAACCCCATGGTCTTGCTGCTCCAACTCTTCAATGTGGTGAATGAAAACCTCCTTTCACTCGATCGTCAATTGTGATCAGATGCATATTACTTGATCATCTGTCATTAATTGCAAACGTACATTACATTTGTTTTCTTGCTCTTTTTATACCCTTTCATGATATTTGTAGAGAATATTTGTTATATCAATGAGGCATACGACAACAGCAACAACAATAAAACCTTCATCCCACTAAGTGAGGTCGGCTATATGAATTTTTTTTCTCCATTGCGTCCTATTTAGTGTCATATTTTCATTTAATTCTAATAAATTAAGATCATGTATTATACAATATGCCCAAGTTTTCCTAGGTCTACCTCTGCCTTTCTTAACATAAGTCAAATCTAAAACATCTACTTCTCTAATCAGATCATCAAATGGTCGAAGTTTATTGTGAAGATGAGGCATAACTAAAGTGAAAATAACCTTTGAAAAAAATAAGGAAAATTTACATATATACCAAGTATCTAATACAAATTTTAATTTTTACATACATGCCACATTTCTCTATGCATGAAAAGCTGTATTTAATTTTCAGAAAATTAAAATAGTGTTATTTTTGATGTGATATGGAATATTTGGGTGGTGTAAATGTAAAAGGTAAAATTTGTCTGTTAGATATGTAAATTCATAAGAATTGAGTCGCATATATGTAAATGCTCATAAAAATAAATATTTGTTAAATGAGGTTTGTTTTAATCTAAGAAAGATTGAAGTAGTGCAAGTTGATGACTATGCTATAGGATTCAAGTTATAGCTAACAAAGAGGCCATTGCAGTGAAGCTGGTGTGGCAACAAATAGGATGTTTAAAAAAAGGGATAATAACATACAGAACACCCGAAACATTGATATTTACAAATCTAGCGCCCAGGTGATTTTTTTTAAGTACGGAAACCATGCATTTATACATGCCACAATCAAACTTTTTTGAATTTGATAAAAATGAAAAATAAGGTTCATAGTTTTATCATGTGATATGCATATAATTTTTTTTCTTCGAAGTCATGTGCCCAATAATCTTATTTTTTGGGGAATATTAAATACACACACCACTATTCTTAGGTATTTACACAGCTAACACACCTAAAGTTTGATATTTAAATTTATAATATTTTGGTGCTATAAACTTTATGCATTAAAAAGTTTGAGTTGTAAGCATGTAAATATAAATGTTTAGGTGTTTGATTTGTAAATATTTAAGATCTGTGTGGTATGTATGTGAATGCCCCTATTTTTTTGGTCTTGCTCGCTTTTTTTTCGAGTGGCCGTATAGAAATAAGTTTATTCCACTAATATAACCACATATTACATAATTGTGGAATTTCAGGTACCATTCAGAGTCTGGTTGGCAGGCTCTTATAGAAATAATTCTTGATCATTATGGTTTAGAAGTTGATCAAGCTGCAATAACCATTTTCATCTCCACCTTCCCTGTCTTCATTGACGCTTCTGTCAAGTTATGGGTAAGTTGCATAATGTTGCCTGCACCGTGCTTACAGAGAATGTGTTTTACGTACATACCACTTGATTTTCACGTATTTACGTATCGAAGACATAAACTTCAATCTTTTAAATATATGCCACCTGTCCTATGCATGAATTGAGTGCCATTTAGTAATAGGACAGAATTGGGTGGATTTTATGTAAATGCTCCAATAGTAAATGTTGTTTCCATGTTTTCTAGAACCTAAAGTGTTTTCTAGAACCCAAAATGTTAGAGAAAAGAATTCAAATGGTCCCCTGATTTCTTTAGGGGGTCAAAATAGTCCTAGGCTATGCACAAGCGCAATTTAAGCTCTGGACTATCTAAACAATGACTAAAATAATTCTTATGCTTTTTAAATGGGGTCCAAAAGTATTTTATTGGGAGACCATTTTGGTTGCTATTTAACTCTTTTGGGATAGTTTTTTGTCTGTTTTGCATTTTAGACCTCCATCACAATTCTATTTGAGGAAATTTTCTTTTTTTTGGTTAATTTTTATTGCGGTTGGAAATTCTTTTTTTTAAATCTGGCCTATGAAAGTGTTGTGTCTGTAATTAAACTCTTGTTGTATGATTTCTTAGAAAAAAAAAATATATATTTATAAATTTCACCTCAATCTTCTAAGGATTTGTTTCATCCATCATAATTTTACAGCCACATTTTTAAAAGCTGCAACCATCCCAAATAAACTTTCAATTGGCAATTTCTATAGTTTGACCTCCTGCTAGATAGTCAGGGTATTATTTTGATTCACTTCTCTAAATTATGAGAACATAAAACCCTTCAATTTTGGAAGATTTACATCTGCACCACTCAATTCTTTATGTATGTACATATCTAACGCATAAAATTTAATTTTTACGTACATGTCATCTTGCATGTGCATGAAAAGATGTATTTCATATGTCGCGAGAATGTAACAAGCCACTCTTTTTTGTGACAAGCAAATTCTTAGCGGTTCTTTTCTTTTGATGCATATAGATGTTGATAGAGAACTCTCTACCATACTTGTAGATGACAGGTCTCTTTGTCATGCATCATAGATGCATCTTTGCATCCTTTTGCTGATTTTTTAAGGAAAAGTGTATTATTTCATAAAACTTGGTATTTTTTTGTGATATTAAAGACTTGGGAGATATAAATGTAAAAAGTACAGCTTGGGTGTCATATACGTAAATGCATTGGAATTGGATGGTATTACAGCCAAATCCATTTTCAAGACCTTTATATTTCAGGACACGTGTGAAAATTTCTAGCCTTTTTTTTTATTATAATTTTCTTATTTTATGTTTGTGCAGCTGTTCAAGTTCCTGCCAAAATTATCTCCAAATGTAGCCAACATCTTTGACGAAATGAAGCGTCATTAGAGAGGGAAACCTGAATTCATCTGCAGCCACTGCATCAGGCCAACATAATAATAATAATTCTTATTAAATTTTAATTAGAATGATTTTTATATTCACATTTATTCTGTGTTGCGGTAATATAAATTTTGATTTTTTTCATTTATGTCAAAATGAATTAAATAGATGTAAAATTATACAGAGCAGAATTGCAAAGAAAAAAATTCTAGTTGCGTCTTAATTTAAAAAAAAATATTGATGCAAAATATATTAGGACTCCAATCATTGTCTGTCATGTGTACAGTTTGGGTGCGTCGTGTATTAAATTATTTAATTTTTTTTATTAAGAGGGTCAGACTTTACACGTGGTGGACAGTGATTGAAGTCTTGATGTATTTTTGCATCAGACCTCTTGATGTAATATTTTCTCCCGAAATGGGTACTTATTTGATCAAATGTCAAGTTGTGATTGGGGGTGTAAACGAGCCGAGCACGAGCTAAGCCTCATTTGGAGTAGCCATCCATAAAATTTGTTTACCATGGATGTTCGAGAGTATAGTCCTCATTATTGAAGGAAATAATGCTAATATCAAGCAATTTGTGTGCTCTACAATGCAAAGCGGAGTTTGGCAAAAGCAACCTGCAGAGGCTTTTGATCTTGCTTTTCTTCTTAGCTTTAAGCAAGTAGTGTTCTTTTTTACTTTTGGGATTGTAACAGGGCGACACGATCATTTTTCTGCCAGGCTTGCTCTTAATGGTACTTTCATTTTTATGCATACATATGAGAATAGTAAGCTCTCATTCATTATTGTAGAGGATATATCACACTCTTGTGCAGCATAGATGCATATTTGCATAGTTTTTGTATCATTTTGTTTGAGAAAATATTGCGTTCGGAATCTGGACGCAATACACCGGTTTCGCGTCTGTTGTACGAACTCCAGGCACAGTATTTTTTTTATAATGAAAACTGCAATATTTCAAGAAAATGTGTATTTTATTTTTCGAAAGCTAAAATGATGCATTTTTTATGTGATATGAAACATGTGGGCCATATAATAAAAAAAAATTAAATTTAGGTATTAGATATGTAAATACAAAGAATTTAGGTGATATCTAATAAGCATGTAAAAGCCCCTTATTTTGATCATATAAATTTTAAATATTTATGTTTAATAATTTTTCACATAGATTTATTTTTCTTGCTTTTAAATATAAATCAATTTATTCTAAAGCTCTAACCAAAATGTTTTAAGGAATTTTGAAGGTTTTATCACTATTCAATATTCTGTTATATAAAAAAAAAGATTCTAAATTATAAAATATATTTTTATTTTAAATTAAAAATACAAATATTATAAAATAAGATAAAAAATAATATAAAACCAAAAATAATCTCAGATCGCCTAATTTTTGCGTTGATAATTTTTATTTTTAAATATAAGTTTCCTGTATATTTTTAATATATATTTTTAAAAATTTAGAAAAAAAATTAAAAAAATATATAAATAAATATAAATGATTGATCTCTCAGAACAATTCTTCTAAATCCCGCTGAAAACAAACCTCGTTGCATGGACTAAGACCCTGAACCTTCGCCTCGCCCAAACCCTAGGAACAAATCTCTCCTCGCGGAATCCTCCCCTTTTCCACGTATTCATCTCTAATGGAGGAGCTCGTTACCGGCACCATTGACAACATCTTCTCCGGCGCCGACAAAGAGGTTCTCTCTCTCTCTCTCTTTCGCGCTCTTAACTGAGTTCAAAATGCTTATGGGGATGCATCTTCGAGCTTTTTTGATGAAACGGAAGCTAACTGTGCTTTACATGTTTCAGGTTCTTGTGGACGTTGTGCGATTGATCCAAAAGCAGGGGTTGAATAGCTCTCGAGGAAATTGGAAAGAATTTCTGAACTCCTACGACAGGAAACTGGGTGATTCTTTGAGTGATCCTTCAAAAAGGTCCGCTGATGTTCTTACAGCTTTCCTAAAGAGCTTCAATCAGACCAAAGACTTGATGGTACTGCAGGAATATGGTGAAATTTCTGCAATTAATTTTCCTTATATGGGAATCTTGAATTGAGCTGTTTCTTTTTGTTTCAGTTTATAGGTAAAATATTCAGGTACTTTAGGGATCAGAGAGTCTTTGAGATGCATATTAAGAATTCCCTAAGTGAAGAGACCCCTGAGCAGGTACATTGTGCATTAGCAGAATAAATTTGGGAAGATTTACCTGCCACACAATTCCTATGTATTTACATATCAAACACCTACAGTTTGTTTTTTGCATCTATACGACTTAATTTATGCTTAAAAAAGTGTGTTTCACTTTTTAAAAGTCAATAAAAGTTATATTTTTAGTGTGATATGAAACATTTGAGTGTTATAGACGGAAGGGGCATTTTTACATACCACCCAGTTCCTATGTATTTACCTATCTAATACCTAAAATTTATTTTTTTACATTTATACCACTCAAATCTTTTTTGTCACATCAAAACACCATCATTTTAATTTTTAAGAAGTGAAATACACCTTTTTCAACCTTTGACCACATCGTGGAGGGCTTGTCTCCCACCGGGTGCCCGTTTGAATCACACTGAACCCCACTAACTTTAGCACCTTTAAAGCTTACCCTGCAAAAAATAAAAAGTACCTTTGCATGCATAGGTAAGGTGACATACAACAACAACAACAAAACCTTTATCCCACTAAGTGGGGTAGGCTACATGAATCTTTTTTCTCCATTGCGTCCTATTTAGTGTCATATTTTCATTTAATCCTAATAAATTAAGATAATTTTTTATACAATAAGCCCAAGTCTTTCTAGGTCTACCTCTGTCTTTCTTAATATAAGTCGAATCTAAAACATCTACTCTTCTAATGGGATCATCAAATGATCGACATTTAATATGATCAAACCATCTAAGACGACTCTAATTTTGTCTGTCTCTTTTAATGGTCAACATTCAACGCCATAGAGCATTGTAGGTCTCACCACAATTATGTAAAATTTTCCTTTCGGTCTAAGCGATACTTTTCTATCACACAACAGGCTTGAAGCATTCCTCCACTTCAACCAACCAACTTAAATTCTACTAATAACATCTCCATCATTATCGCCATCAATTTGAACAATATAACTGAGATATCTAAAGTGGTCACACCTTTTAATAATTTTATCACCTATAGTTACATTTCTGTCACCAGAGCTACTACCACTAAAATTACATTCCATGTATTCAATTTTAGTTCTACTCAAATGAAGGCCTTTAGACGCCAAGGTAGACCTCCATAATTCAACTTTTTTCTAAGTTTTTCCTCTCATCTTATCCGTGAGAAGGATATCATTAGCAAAAAACATACATCAAGATAAATCCTCCTGTAAGTGTCCAGTAGACCATCCATAACTAAAGCAAAAAGATATGGGCTTAAAGCCGATCCATGATGTAAATCAATAGAAATAGGAAAATATTTGGTCAATCATCTTTCTGTTCGATTACAAGTAACAACTCTTGTATACATATCTTTAATGACTTGAATATGAGTCATATCAACTCTTTTCTTCTCAAGAACTCTCTAAAGGATATCGCTTGGAACCTTATTGTAAAATATTTTTAAATCAATAAAAATCATATGTAAATCCTCTTCATTATCTTTGAACTTCTCCATCAAACCTCTCAATAAATGTATGGCTTCCATAGTAGACTTGCCCGACATAAATTCAAATTGATTATGATAAATCTTTGTAATACGTCTTAACCTATATTCAATTACCCTCTCCCATAACTTTAAAGTATGTCACATCAACTTAATTCCTCTATAATTTGACACTCTTGTGCATCCCTTTTATTCTTAAAAATGGGAATCAAAATACTTTTCCTCCACTCGTCAGACAAAAAACTCTCAAATCTCCTAAATATTTCCACACTTCAATTGGGATATCATCCGATCCTACAGACTTTCCACCATTGATTTTTTTTAGAACCTCATGAACTTCTTTTTTAATAATGCGACGGTAAAAATGAAACATTTTATTATTATTAACGATATTAAGATCACTAAGGTCGATCGTATTTTTCAAAACTCCATTAAAAGATTTATCATAATTACTCACTCATCTATTTTGAATATCTTTTTTTAAGAAAAACACTTTTTGATTTTCATCTTTAATACACTTTACTTAAGTTAAATCTTTACTTTTATTTCTATTTTTTTGGCTAGTTTATACATATATTTTTTTACCTTTATTGGTATCTAATATATTATAAAAATCACTGAAAACAAAATTTTTAACATAACAAGATTATTCTCTTAAACTCCCTACGGGTCGTTTGATATTTTTCTCAATTCTTTAAGCTTTTACATTTAAACAATTTTTTATAACATACCTTCTTATATTTTATCTTTTCTCGTGCATTATTATTCCACCACCAACTATTTTTATTTATATATTTTTTTTCTTTGATTATTCAAGTACAACTTTTGTCACTTGTTTTATAGTGTTTGTTACTTTATCCCACATAGAATTTGCATAGGTAAGGTGACATAGATTTAAAAGATTAAATTTAGGTATTAGACATGTAAATACATAATAATTAAGTGGTATGTATGTAAATCTTCCTAAATGTAAAAATTGGAGTTGAGGAGTTAAATATGTAAATACATAAATCTATTTTATTTTTAACCATTTTGATCGATTATCATCATTACTTGATATTGCTGAACCCTAGTCTTCTCGTTGAATATAGTATCATGTAGAAGTGGTGGTGGGCGTTGCTCGAGTGGTTACAACTTCCATTCTAAAAGCAAAGAGCATTGGGATGGAATTGACCCATTGAGAAATTAAATGTAGCCATGAAGCTTATGAGTATGATGTTCATTTTATTTTGGGTTTTATGTTAATAAATTTTTAATTTTTTTAATGCATTTTAAAATTATTTTATTTGAGGATGAAAGTATTTGAATATTATATAGTAGTTTTTTAAATTGATGCTGGATAATTAGAAAATGTGCAGAATTTATAACAGGTAATTTGTATAAAAATAGTTTTTTTTGTAGATGCCAAAAATATTGTCAAAATATTTTAAGTAATTTGTAAAAAAAAAATTTAAATTGATTACTTAGTATTTATATGAATTAATCTATGGCTTACTTGAAACTTTATAAAATATTGATGTTATGATTGTAATCAATTATTCATTTGAGTTACTTATTTAATTTAAGGAGCATCAACAAAACGAAATAATACAACAACACAACAAATTTTTATCCCACAAGTGGGGTCGGGTACATGGATAATTTTTTTCCATTGCGTCCTATTGTGTCATATTTTCATTTATTCTGATATATGAAGATCATTTTTAATACTATTTACCCAAATAATTTTAGGTCTACCTCTGCCTTTCTTAACATAAGCCGAATCTAAAACATCCTCTCTCCCAACAAGATCATCAGATGGTAGGTGTTTAACGTGACCAAACCAACTAAGAAACATCTCTATTCTTTTTTGCAATAGGAGCTACACCAACTTTATCACGGATATATTCAATTCGCATTCTATTTTATGCTTTTTTTTAAAGGCTAACGTTCTGCACCATAGAGCATTGCAGGTCTCAGCACCATCTTATAAAATTTTCCTTTCAGTCTGAGGGGTATTTTTCAATCACACAATAGTCTCAATGCATTCCTCCACTTCAACTAGCCCACTTGAATTCTATTAATAACATCCCCATCTATATCACCATCACTTTGAACTGTAGACCCGAGATATCTAAAACGATCAGACATTTTAATGATTTGCTGAACCGTAGTTACAACTCTGCCACTTGAGCTAAGACAACTAAATTACATTCCATATATTCAGTTTTAGATATACTCAAACGAAAGTCTATAGACTCCAATGTAGTTCTTCTTAATTCAAGTTTTTTTCTGAACTCTTTCTCTAGTCTTATCCACAAGAAGGATTTTATCAGCCAAAAATATACACCAAGGTACATCCTCCATGTAAATGTCTTGTACATGCATCAATTCCTAAAGCAAAAAGATATGTGCTTAAAGCCGATCCCTGATGTAGATCTCTCTAATTCAAGTTTTTTCTGAAGTCTTTCTCTTGTCTTATCCACAAGAAGGATATTATCAGTGAAAGACATACACCATGGTACATTGTCATGTAAATGTCTAGTACGAGCATCCATAACTAAAGCAAAAAGCTATGGCCTCGAAGTCGATACCGGATGTAATCCAACTGAAATAGGAAAGTAATTGGTCAAACCTCCTCCTATTTGAACATAAGTAACAACTATAGTATACATATCTTTGATGACTTGAATATAAGTCATATCAACATCTTCCATCTCTAGAACTCTTTAAAGAACTTCTCTTGGAACCTGATCGTAAGTTTTTTCTAAATCAATAAAAATCATATGTAGATCCTTCTTATTCTCTCTGCACTTCTCCATCAAACATTTCAATAAATGTATAGCTTCCATAGAAGACCTACCCGACATAAACCCAAACTGATTATTAGAAATCTTTGTATCACGTCTTAGTCTATATTCAATTACTCTCTCTCGTAATTTTAAAATTTGACACATCAACTTAATTGATCTATAATTTGCGCACTATTGTGCATCCTCTTTATTCCAAAAAATGGGGACCTAAAACTCTTCCTCCACTCCTCGGACATCCTTTTAGTTTTTAAGATAATATTAAAGAGTTTAGTAAACCAAGAAATTCTTAAATCTTCTAAATATTTCCACACATCAATTGGGATATCATCAGGTCATACTGATTTTTCCCCCTTGATTTTCCTTGAAGCTTCATCAACTTCTCTTTTACTAATACGATGGTAAAAATAAAATGTTTTATTATTATTAACGTTACTAAGATTTCTAAGGTCGATCATATTTTCAGACTTCTTTGAAAAAAGTTATCAAAATATATGACCCACTTATGTTGAATATTTTCTTAAGAAAAACACATTTTGATTTTTATCTTTAATACACTTTGCTTGAATTAAACCTATTCTTTTTTTTTCTTTGTTTGGCTAGTTTATACATATTTTTTTCACTCTCTTTAGTATCTAATCTATTATAAATATTACTTAAAGATAAATTTTTAGCATCATAAATTATTCTCTTAGATTTCGTATGAGCCACCTTATATTTTTCTCAATTTGCTAAGCTATTACGTTCAAACCAATTTTTATAACACTTCTTATATTTTATATTTTTTTGCACATTATTATTCCTTCACTAACTATTTTTTATTTATAAAAACTTTTCCTTTTGACTCTCCAAGCTCATCTTTTGTCACTTGTTTAATGCTGCTTGGCACTTTATCCTACATAGAATTCGCTTCTTCATGAACATCTCAAATATGATGTCTTGAAGTTTACTATAAAATAATTTTATTTGTGTCTTTTAGGTACCCCATCTAATTATATGACAATATTCTCTTGTATTTCTTATTTTGCAAATTTTCGTCTTAAAATCAGATTTAATAATCGATGTTGAGTACTTAAATTTTCATTTGGAATTACCTTACAATCTCTACAGTCCCGACGATCTCATTTTCTCATAAGAAAATAATCAATTTGTGTTTTATTAGATCCATTCTTATAAGTAATAATAAGCTCATCTTTTTTCCTAAATAAAGTGCTAACAATAACAAAATTATATGCTAAAACAAAATTTAAAATGATTCCATTCTTCATTAATCACACCAAAATCATAGCCACCATGAATATTTCTAAAATATTGCATCACTTTACCAACATATTTATTTAAATTATCTCCAATAAAAATTCTTTTTTCAAGAGGTATCATTTGTATTTGTGTTTGTATTGATTTTTATAGGTCATTTCAAAATTTTTGTTTTGAACTTGTATCTAAGCCTATTCGTGGAGCATAAACACTTATAATATTAAAAATCTTAGTATCAACAACAATTTTTAATGCTATAATTCTATCTCAAATTTTATTAATTTTTACAATTATCTTTCAAACTTATATATATAATTACATCTATACGATTTCTAGTGCAACTCCTACGTAAATATCAAAGTTTAATACCTAAGCTATCGATCTCTTTAGCCTTCTCTTCAACCCTTTTTTTTTTTTGAATATATAAGATATTTATCTTCCTATGAAATATAATATTAACTAATTCTATTAATTTATATGTGAGAGTATATATATTCTAAGATCTTATTTTAATATTAGTTTCACAGACTAATTTATTTACCCACATCTGTCCATAATGTGAGATCTCTTTCTTATTTGACATAGACCAAGGTACTAGTGTACCGTCTCTTGCACACTTTTAACTGTTTTCATAACATATAACGCGTCGCTTCCACGGGATGCGTTATCATCTACACAAGGATTTAAATGATTCATGTCATGATTTTTTCGACAAAGGTAATGTTGACTATTAACTACCTAATGCTATCCTCCACTTTTCTCATCCGGGGCTTGAGAACTGACAATGGGTATATTAACAAAACGAAAATAAACTTGAAATTTATATTTTTTGTCATGATAAAATCTCATGCCGTTATTTAATTATAGTGTTGTTTGATGTCCTAATCCTAGTTGAGTTATAATTCAAGCTTTAGAGAAGAGACTCAAAGCAATGTGATCAATGACGCTCCTCTTTTTTTTGTTGAAATTATTTAGTAACATAATTGTTCTTTATTTTTAAGAATATTAATATCAGGATTTTTTCTTTTCAATGAATGTGAACTAATAAAATAGATTTAACTATCTTTAAGTAGCACCCATCATTAATAAAATAATTAAATAACTAAGAATTACTTAATTGAATAATATATGTGATAATAATAAAATTTTTAAATTAAAAAGTACTGATTTTATTTTAAAATTAAGGTTTATAATTTATTTCGTTGAAATTCCTAGCATATATTTAGTGGTTGTATATATGTAATTGAATATATTCAAATTTAAAATTTGAAAGGTTTTGATTTACTTCTTAAACCAAAGTGATACTATATATCTATCTATCTATCTATCTATATATATATATATATATTATTGTTATTATTATTATTCTTATTAGAATGATGGTCTTGATTTTTTTCCCAAAATCAAACTTTTGGATTTTGTTTGAGTGAAATCTTCAGTAACTTCAAATATTAGCTTGGATATAGATTTTAAGGTCATGTTTTGATGCAAATTACTTACTGTTTCCCATAATTAATCTGTAGCAGAACTGTTTGCTGTATTCCCCAAGGGTTGCATGCATACCTTAATGTCCAAACAATCAGCAAGTTTAAATTTTAGAACTACGTAGAAGAACTTTACACTAATTTCCAGGATAGTTTTTATATCAACATTCACACATCTTTAGCATTCACAATGCAAAAAATTGTTTAATTATCACATTGGTAATAATACTTTGTGTTCATGGCTTCTTTATGAAGTAGTTGTTCATAGTTATAATTTAGGAATATTTACATAAACACCACTCAATTCCTATGTATTTACATATCTAGCACCTAAACTTAATTTTTTACATACCCTTTACGTATCCATGGCAAAGTGTATTTCACTTTTAAAAAGTCCTAATAGTGATATTTTTTTAGGCATAATTACATACTGAGCACCACCTGAAGCATTGCTATTTACAAATCTAGCACCCAGGCGATATTTTTGAGCTACCGAATCGATGTATTTACACATGCCACTATGAAACCATTGGGAATTTGATAAAATTTATCTTGAATTTTGACATTTGAGTGAGAATTTGAAAAATGGATGAAAGAGGGTGCTAGATTTGTAAATAAAATGTTTCGGGTGCTATGTATATAATTGCCTCTATTTTTTATGAGATAAAAGATTTGAGTGTTATAAATATAAAAAGTAAATTTTAGGTTTTAAATATGTAAATATATAGGAATTGGGTGGTATATATGTAAATGCCCTTATAATCTATTATGGTTGGTTTGTTTTTATATGTTGTTAGTGGCATGATCAAAACAACTTATATGCTATTGACTATTATTTTTCTTTTGACAGAGGCTAGTTCGATTGACAATGGAGCACCCGCAATACAGGAGAAACTATTATTGTGACGCTTATAATACGGTTTTTCTTTACCTTTGTGTCACTTTTTGTTATTAGATTTTAGTTATAGTGTTAGTTTCTCTTATGATTAGATGTACTTTTATTCAATGCATCATGTTATTGTTTGTAACATATTTTATGAACTGATTTTCATTAATACGCATTATTAATATTTTTTTCTTTTTGCGTGATTTTTTTGGCCTTTTTCATATGCCTTTTACAGCCCTGGTTGTTCCTAAAAAGACATTTATGCTTCATGACTGGTGCTTTCTGTCACATCCAGTGCTCTTTGTCATACTTTTGCTACCATAAGTATATTTGAGATCACATCAAAAACACGGCTATGGCTAACTTTTTAAAAGTGAAATACATCTGTTCATCCTTGGTTTTTAATACCAAGTTGTTATAAATTTAAATGTAAAACTTCAGGTGTTAGATATGAAAATGCATAAGAATTGTGATATTTATGTAAATTTCCCGAATGATTTTCTTATGTGTCTGGTACTGTTATCTTTCACATTTTGCAGCCATGCTGTCCTAAACTTTTGATGGTTAAACACAATATCTCGTGCTATTGTTTCTCAGTCTTTTGTCTTTTTCATGAAAAATTGCTCTTTTTTCAAAATAGTGAACTTTAGTCGCATCAACATGCCTTTCCCTCTATTAGAAATCTTTCTTATATGTCAGTTGGAAAGATGATTAATATCAGAGATTTATTTTGGGATTACACTTGATTGTAACAAGTTGAATTCTACGTTTAAAATTCTTATATCTTTGTTTAAATTTTTATTAATTCAAAAAAAAAAAATCCTTGGGAAATGCATATTATATTCTATTTTTATATGAATATGCAGTTTTTGTTTTTGTCATAAAAAAGATCTGCATATTCGTATGAAAGTATCAGTGCAGTTTTTCGGCGTTTGCAATTGTTTACACACAAAGGAAAAGATGGGGATGTCTAGAGAGCGGATTATGATAGAGGAAAGGAAGAACGGTCAATTTATGCTTTCATGTTGGACAGTTTGATCTTTGGGATTGCCTGATGCTTATGTATGATGATATATTTTTACATGTTTGTAAGTTAAAATGGCAATGAGACGGTGTATTGTTCTGAGGAAAAATTGAGAGAAATCTATTTTGGTGCTAGAATGAGATATTGTTTGTTGATAGCGAACTTGTAAAATTCTGATTAAGTTATAGATACTTCGAGTAAAGTGCTAAAATAGTCCTTTGACCAAACATGGGGCTATTTTAGTCCCGGAGTAAATAAAAGTGTTAAATTAGTTGTCATGCTTTTTCAAAATGAGCTGAAATAGTCCTGGGGAGGACTATTTTTAGCTCCTATTACAAAAAATTGTAAATTAAATTGACACTTTTATAGACTCTGGGACTAAAATGACTCCTTTGCAGAATGTCGGGTACCATTTTGACACTTATATCTAAGTACTTTAGACAGTTTGAGGGACACATTTCAGACTTGTATCCATCTGGTGTATTATAGATTTTTGATATCATATTTAGCACGTAAATTTGAGTAAAATATCTTTGGAGCTCTTTCTCTGTTCATTCAAGGCCTATCTTTCCAACTTCACTCTTTCGGAATTTTCGATCCTTTGATGCTAACAATTTCTTATAGTCAGCCTGTGGGATTTATTGAAAAGGGTGGGCGTTGATTTACAAATTGGTAGTACTATAAAATCTACTTCTTTGATGCGCACCATTGCTCAACTTTTTGCAGCATCCATCATTAAGAAAGTTACATTTGAAATTGGCTTTCATAATCACATATTCAACTCTTATTAATTCATTTAGTTTTTTTTATAACCCTTGGTTGGCATTGCGACAAGGTGGCACTTTTTGAAGAGATTACATTAGCAAACTAATGAATTTTAAGGATTTAGCAAGAAAAATAAATTTTATTGATCACTAAATTATCCTCATAGTACTTACAAGTTAGAGGATTATTTCTTTTCAAATAGGAATTTTCAATCCTGATTATGGGGCTAACTTGGTTTTCAATGAAATTGTTTATTTGATTTTATTTAGGACTGGATTGTTGTGCCACTGGATGATATGTCCAAGGCAATGAAGTCAAGCAGCTTGCTTTCTGTTGATTGCGAGATGGTTCTGTGCAATGATGGTACCGAGGAGGTCGTGAAAGTATGCGCAGTGGATAATAAATTAAATGTAATTTCCATAATGCATTGTGTAAAAAGTTTTTTTAGACTATGCATGCATTATTCTTCTTCTTCGGTACCTTCTGAATTGATATATTATGTAAAATCTTCAGGTTAAACTAGACAAAATTGTGAATCCCAACAAATCTATTTCTGATTATAGAACAGAGATAACTGGTGTTTCAGCTAAAGATTTGGAGGGAGTTACATGTTCCTTGGTTGATATACAGGTGGCAATAGTTGTTTTGTTCTATTTTATTGTGGAGAATTCTGTTCTAAACTGAACTTTTGTAGGGTTCTATGAAGAAGCTTTTGAAGCATGGAACTATTCTAGTCGGTCACAGTGCACATAATGATTTGCGAGGTAATTAGACTTGACAAACTAGAGTTTAATACATCTTTATATTTGAGTTTCTCTTTTAGTTGTAAATTTTATTTTATAACATTCTAATTTAACTATTGTAACATGTATAGCATTAAAAATTGCACACCATCGAGTGATTGACACATCATACATCTTCAAGTACTCAGAAGTTCGTCCTACTTATACACCTTCACTGAACAGTCTGTGTAAGGCAAGCTTTAGATTCAAAGTTGTATTTGTTAAGGATTTCAGCTATTAATGTTTCTCATATCTTGTACCTGCGACTTTTTATTGAACATAATCTTCTTGTCCACGTTTTCTTTTCTTTCCCTCAACCTTGTTGCTGCACCATGATACACCATATACATTCTTAGATTATACTTGGTTTAAGGCCATCATGTGATCAGCTATCATGAGGTATATGGATTTTAGCCCAGAGAAATGGGAAATTGGTGTAAGTTTGACAATGTTCCTTTAATTTGAAGTTATGGCTTTTTATGTGGTAGGAATTCCCAATTTGATGGCCTTGTACTAATAGACGTACTTATGTTCATAACATTGAAGGAAGAATGGCATGTTTAGAAGTATGAAAGATCAATCATGAAATTCATATGTAGCTGCAATGGAAGCAGTTTGTGCTGGAGTTGCTGCATCTATCCAGTTTGCTGGCACAATCTTGTTCATAACATTTTTGCTATATGTGGAACCCATTTGTGTTGTCTTGCTGTTGGCATTTCATAAAGATGTTAACAAAATTTTTTTCTTCTACTTTTTTACAACTTCAGATCCCATGAATTCAGATTGTAGCGTGATGAGCAGCATGCTTTATTTAGCTAAGGCATCGGCGACTCAATTCTATATGCCCGCCAACATATAGGCAAATTAAAATGTGTGTGTGTATGTGTGTTGTATACCAGGGGGAGGGGTCTCTGAATTGCCCCTTTCACCTATCTTTCATTTTGCTTTATTAATATCATTGCTTGCGGGCTTTTCAAATATATATATATATATATATATATATATATAAAATATATATATATATTTTTAAAAGAAAGTAGACACGCATACATAAATGAGAGTTTAAATGTTTGAGTGCTTGGTGGTCTTGTAAGATGATTTTTTTTTTTTTTTTGCATAAGGTATCGCTCCAAATGTTTTGGAGCTTGTACAGTGATGTATAGATTTTGTTCGTATGCTGTCTATGCCTCATTAGGTTTTACGTTGAAGGATTCTATAGAGTGATTTTCTTGGGTAAAACAATACTTATCTTGATTATAAAGGCATCACAGTTTAATTGCAAAAACTTTGATCGGAACTCTAGTGAATAAGAATTGATGCTAGGTTGAGATTATCTTTTTGGAGCACTAAACTCTCATTCTATTTTGATCCCAATATAAATTTTTCTTTCTTATAACCAATTGTGAGCGGCAAAACAAGCATGCTAAAATTATGAATGAAATGATAATAGTTAATTGTGGACTATGGAAGCTTTAAACCTCATAAAAAATTTGTGGGCATTAACCAATTTCATTGATAATGAAACTGGGAAGCAACACCTGGTCTGTGCTAAATTCACACTTCCTTGAATTGAGTGGCATTTTATTTTGTTCCAATACTTCCAGGATTTTTTTTTGAAACCTAATAAGTGCTTCTCTTTCCCCTAGCTATAAATCAATGCCATCAAAATATATGGCAGCAAACTTATCTGTAAGAGGTTTCATGTTTAATTTATTATTAGTCGCTTAAAAACATTTAGCGTCTTGCACGATTCTGAGTGCATGACCTTCCATTAGTATGAGTCAGTTGTAGTTTTGAATGCCATCTTCCACTTTTCTTCGAGCCTAATGCGGATTTGATGATAGTTGCTCTTGTGATCCAACTTAGAAAGCATGTTCGATCCCTCTAGTTTCCTTATGATCCAATTTTTTAATGGAATATGAAAGTGTTCTTGGTTGTAGTTTTGTTGGTGGCTTGACTTTCCACACTCTTTTGCTGAGGTTCGTGCTTCTCAGATCTAATAATGTTAGTGCAATGCATGGACTAAAGCTCACGAGATTAGTCTGGCTAATAGATCATTAAGAGTGCTTTGTAAAATCTCACGCTCCTTTCAGTTCATGTGGTAGCTGTCGGTCAACTTTTTCGATAGATTTGAAAATATGAAATATGAAAATAATTTTTGAAATTTAATTTAATATAATAGATATATAGTTTGGGTTTTGAAATTAGTATGTTTTAATTTTTGAAAAAAATGAGACCGAATGGATCTCATTAGTCCAATAATTTGCATAATCGTGCCTGACACCCTGAATACTACACATTCCAAGTGAAAAGTGTAGACCCCGATAATATGCTCAATCCTGCAAACTAAAAGATTTGTGACATCCATTTGGTCTGCGAACCTTTTATATATGACCGACAAATTCTCCTATTTAATACAAAGATTAAATTGAGTTTATTTTACCTGGGTTTCAAGTTCCCTATAGAGTTAAACCCCTATAGTTAATTACATCTCAAGTGACGGGAATCACTTAAGAAAACTCTCGATAATGATCAGTGGTTTTAGTCTTCAAGAATTCAAAGTTTAGGTTTTCAAGGTAGGACGTGGAAAAAGACAAGTGATAGTGGCTCAAATAGGAACAGTTATTTCAGGAGTCCAAATAAAAGAAAATATAGGGGATGTCATAGATCCTGAGGAGAATCCCCAGTGACTTCCCAAATTATCCTACTGTGTGACTGCATTTTTAGAGATGACGTTATTTGAATGTTCAATCATGCCAATTTTATTATTTGAGACTTACATTTGCATGATACCCGATTATGTAAATAGCCTACAGAGAAAGGAGGGTTTACGTCGTACCACACAACAACCTCGGAACCTAAAGCGATTATGCTGCACAACATGGTTGTGCAGGGGCCTAAAAGGAAGTGTGAGGATTTACGTCGCGCTAGGCTAGCTACCTCGAAGTCCTATGGATTGTTATATTAGGAAGGGATAATGCTGAAGAAGATCCTCTTGCTGCTCGGTCTGAATCCCTCGCAGTGCTGCCCACAGAGTTGGCTCCAAGCTCCTGTCGTCACGACGACTCCAGGTTTAAGTGTTTGAGATTGATGGTTTGTGCTTCACAGTTTTGATGTCAATGTTTAGTTTTGCATGCAGAATAATCAAATTACAGGTAAATAAAAATGTACTTGAAAGGTAAACTGCAGTAAATTAAAATGCTTTAGATAAACTGTAAAAACGTACCTGGGCATCTGCTACTGTTGCGTGATTAATGTTGCGAGCATAACATGATTTGCAGGAGATTTAAATAAATTTGCAAGAAAATTAAACAAGGCGAGAAAACCCAACACAAAAGTCATAAAAATGAGTTGTAAAAATTACGAGCAAAATAAACCTGTAACCACATATGATAGCTCAGGATTAGGTATAAGACACTGGTAAAAGAGGGGGGCTCAGAGCTGGGCTGTATGCTTCCCGATCTTGAATAGGAGTCACCGGCCCGACAATCTACAGAAGGCAGTTCTTAACCTCAATCCAAGTGACTAGCCATGAACCTTTTTAAATTTTTATAGGAAGATTTTTCATGCAAAAGTTATTGTTTAAGTCTTTTTTATGAAGAGTTCTTTTAATCATGCAAAAGAAATTTTTGTTTTATTTTTATAAATATTTTGTAAAGTCGTACAGTTCACAGATTAGTCACTCTAATCGTGCTAGAACACTGACAACCTAAGAGTATCGGGGGCAACAATCCCACCAAGGGTCGGCGAATAGCATCCTCGATCCTTTCCTCTCTCTTATAGAAGGTCCTCGAGGTAGGAGATACCATTCTAATAATTTCACTTCGTATCTCTCGTTTAAGCATACATAAGCAATGTCGTCATCGCCCTCGCCACTTAGACCCTAGACTTGTCCTAATCGGATGGTTCATATGTGGCGTTAAGAAATTTCCCCAATTGCCAGTAGGATTTGAATATAATATTCAAGCTCAAATCCCGATGCACTGAGTTTTTGTAGGTTAAGTCATTATGAGAATTTCACTGTTGATTTAATTAAGAAAGCATGGACTACGCCTCGGTGCATCCTGATATCTAGTGTCTTGATCAGTTTGTGAATCAGGGTCAAGTGCCAAGTTTCATTGTGCATTTAAGGATTAAGTGAATGAACGTTCACCTAGGGCATGCTCCTAAAGCCTTGGGATGTTATGCTGAGGATTAGGTGGATAGGCTCTCACCTAGGGTGTGCTTCTAAAGTGTAGGAAGCCTAAACCGAGGACTAGGTGGATGGGCTCTCACCTAGAGTGTGCTTCTAAAGTGTAGGAAGTTTAAACCGACGACTAGGTGGATAGACTCTCACACATGGTGTGCACCTAAAGTCTAGGAAGTTTATGCTGAGGATTAGGTGAATGGACTCTCAACTAGGATATGCTCCTAAAATCCAGAAAGGCTATGCTGAGGATTAGGTGGGTGGACTCTCACCTAGGATGTGTGCTTAAGCTCTAGGAAGCCTACATTGGGGGCTAGGTGAATTGACTATCACCTAGGGTGTGTGCTTAAGCTCTAGGAAGCATATGCTGGGAATTAGGTGATTTAAGGTTTTCTATATCTTCCAATTAATTAAATCATCAATCCTCATCTTTATGACTTAACCATTTAAAAACAAATAAAACAAAAGAAGGATAAGACAAGACCCACTTTCGAAACTAGTAAAGGCAAGGGGAAAAACAACTGAATCGACCTAAAAAGAAACGTTTAAATGATAATTAAGTAAAACCCAAAATAGTAGGTAAAACTCTCCAAATCCAGCCTCAAAATAGTAAATAAAGTTGTTAAACTCAACCCTAAAAATAGTAAATAAAGTTGTTAAACTAAATAGGATAGTTTAGGAAGCCACTGAGGGCTCTCCTCAAGATCTGCGACGTCCCCTATCGTTTCCTTCATTCGAATTCTGAAAATGACTGTTCCTATTTGAGTCACTCTCACTTGATTTTTCATGTCCTACTGTGAAAATCTAAACATTGAATTCTTGAAGATTATAGTACATCTGATCATTATCGAGAGTTTTTTCAAGTGACGTCAGTCATTTGAGATGTAATTAACTATAGGGGCTTACCTATATAGGAAACTTGCAACCCAGATAAAATAAATTCTATCGAATATTTATATTAGGTAGAGGAACTTGTCGGACACATAAAAAAATGATTTGCAGGTCAAACGGATGTCATAAATCTCTTAGTTTGCATGATTGAGTTCATCGCTGAGGTATACACTTATCATTCGGGAAGTTGTATTATTCGCGGTATAGAACACGATTATGAGAAATATTAAACGAATGAGATTTATTCTGTTTTATTTTTCAAAATTAAAACACACCACTTTCAAAAATAAAAAAAAATCATATACCCTTTTATACTAAATTAAATTTAAAAATTATTTTCAAAATAAAAAAGTTGGCCAACAGTGTTGCCTCTCTTGCTTGGCGGCTTTCCCCTAAGGTCATCTCCTCTCTCCCATTTGTGTCGTAAAAACTGTTATTCCCTCACTCTCTCATTGTATCCTCTATCATTTATGTTTGCAAGTGTAGGTTGATTTGGAATGACATGATATAGTGTTGGTGGTGTGTTGGTTTGATGATACGGTGGTGATTGTTTGTTGGGTTAGAGGTGGTGGTGTGTTTGTGTTGATAATATGGTGGTGGTATTGTTGATGAAGTCTTAATTGATTTCACATGTATCTTTAATGTTATATTTTCTAGTTTTGGAATTGTAAATGAATTTTATGTTTTCATGAGATAACCTCATTTTACGTGCCACACATTTATGTTGCTTGGTTCTTTTCAGTCTAATAGTCGTCATGGTAAAGACAAAAGAAATTGGTTCGTCGGCCATGTGAGACAAATATAAAGTTTTTAGATTTTTGTCTTAAAGAGATGGAATTGAGAAACATGTCAATCACCTACTTTAACAAGAAAGGATGACATAATATAATAAAAAAGTTCAAGGAAAGCACATGAAGGTAGTATATGATAGAATGCAATTAAAAAAATAAGTGGGATCAATTGAAAAAAGGCTGAAAAACGTGGAAATTGTTAAAGCGGGGATCCACCGACTTGATTAGAGATCCAGTAAACCGAACTATCGATGTTTCAAAAGAATGGTGGGTCGAGAGATTAGAGATGAGAATTTATAAAACTTCAAATCCTTCATATTTTTTTTTACAATTGCATCAACATGTCATTCATCCATTAATTTGTAAGTCGTGCAAAATGCCAAAAAATTTAAATTCAGCGGCATTGATTCTGCTTGAAGAAAAGTTGAATCGTATGTTTGGTAGAGTCGTGACCATGGGCAATCATTTTTGGGCCCCAAACGAGAAAGAGCTTGCTGACATAGCTGAGTTTGTAGATGTTGAGCAAACTATTTGCTCCAATGAACACCCCAACCCTAACTTCAATGAAGTTGAATTTACTAGTCGATCAAAGCATCTTATGGTTGAGGAAAAAAATGATGATACAGTTTTCATTAGAATCCAAATTTCATTGTTGTTTCACGCACCAATGTCCCCAGCACATCACAAACAAATTTTGTTTACCAAGTGATGCGAATTCTGGAAGTAACTCTAGAAATTTACTAGGACATATCGTTTTACTTGTTCTCTATGAAGTTGCTTTAAGACCCAACCCGGAGAGAGTTCTTCATGTCGTCGACTCCTGATCATTGGGTCAATTTCTTGTGTTATTTTCATTACAACCGGGATGCATCAATTTTATTTTATTTGTTGGACACTTTATATTTGATTTTTATGAGGATATTATTTATGCTAATTTTAATATGCTTGATTTAGTTCTTAGATACCTTCTCTTTGATTTTTATGGGAAAATGTTTACAGGACTACAACCCCGCATTGCTTTTCGAACTTTCGTTAACATTTTTTTTGTTTAATTTATGTTCTAGCGAATTCGGTGTTATTTATAAGTGGTAGCTACATAAATATTAAATAACATGAATAGAGAAAGATGCAGAAGAGGAATTACATCCGCGTTATGCTTTATGTATGAGTATTACAACTTATATATTACTCTCTCTTCTTGCATGACATTCACATATATGTGTCATAAATGGGTTGGGGAGTTTCTTGTGGGTTACCCAACAATATTTAACAATATGTTTCGTATGACAACCCTTATTCATTGATCTATTATAAGAATTGCACATGAATTATGTACTTCATGTGTCCCCCATAATGACTTCCAGAGAGGTATTAGTATAACTCTAAAATTTATCTCAAAATGAAAGTACTATAGGAGGAATAGAGAAAGATGCATAAGAAGAATTACATCTGCATTATGCTTTATGTATGAGTATTACAACTTATATATTACTCTCTCTTCTTGCATGACATCCACATATATGGGTCATAAATGGGTTGGGGAGTTGCTTGTGTGTTACCTAACAAGATTTAACAGTATGTTTCGTATGACACAACCCTTATTTATTGATCTATTATAAGAATTGCACATGAATTATATACTTCATGTGTCCCCCATGATGATCTCCAGAGAGGTATTAGTATAACTCTACAATTTATCTCAAAATGAAAGTACTATAGGAGTCTTGGAGGGATTATGGCTCTCATTTGGAACAATTAGTAGATATTTTTCAATGTTTATTTTATTTACTGTTTGTGCAATGATGTACACGTTGAATCTCA
The DNA here is from genome assembly GCA_003013225.1 of Phalaenopsis aphrodite. Classification (NCBI taxonomy): domain Eukaryota; kingdom Viridiplantae; phylum Streptophyta; class Magnoliopsida; order Asparagales; family Orchidaceae; genus Phalaenopsis; species Phalaenopsis aphrodite. The sequence continues at coordinate 750,030 of NEWO01000105.1, read as the reverse complement.
ATTTGATGTAATTTTTATTTTCAATTTTTTTGCATGTATTTTTTTCCCACATGGATGGCCTTTGAGGCAACAGTAGATATAATATTTCATGTGTTTATTTATTGCATATTTTTTTTGGAGGTCTATGATGAGATATTCGATTTTATGGGTTCTTCTGAATAACCTATATGTTGCTATGGGTTCTTAACACGTATGAAATCATTATCAAGGCCGCCAAATACCCCTTCTTTTTCAGTCGTATGATTGTTGGGGTTCTTTTGGACGACATTTGTGGTGATATGCATCTGTGACATGTACGAGCTCGGTATTATGTAGTTTAAAAACAACCAAGAATGTTTTTTTTTAAGTTCTATGTCTTCTTGTTTTGCCAAATTATTCGTGGGTTTTTAAACTTTGTACTCTCAGTCCTCACAACTTTATAAATCTTTAATTGTGTTTTCTATTATTCTTCTTTACTAATATTCCATCTAAGGGTCTATGTTTTGTGGTTTTAAACCTTTAAAAATTATGAGCTCGAGGAATTCAGGTGCCTCCAGAACAATTTTACTACTACTGTGAACTATAGTGTTCTCTGCTTACTTCGCGACAGATGCATAACTATCGATGCAATGAAGAACCCCTTTTTTTTAGTCGTATGATTGTTGGGGTTCTTTTGGTTGGGCTTTGTGGTGATATGCATCTGTGACACGTACGAGCTCGGTATTACATAGTTTCAAATCAAGCAAGAACCATTTTTTTAAAAGTTATACTGCCTTCTTGTTGTGACAGACTATTCGTTGGTTTTTCAATTTTGTACTCTGAAACCTCACAACTTTATAAAACCTTAATTGAATTGAGTTATCTATTATTCTTCTTTACTAATGTTTCATTTAAGGGTTCGTATTTTGTGGTTTTAAACCTTCAGGAAATAAGAATTTGATGACTTCCGGTGCCTCCAGAGCATTGTACTGCTATTGTGGATTACAATGTTCTATGCTTACTTCGCGAACGAAACATAACTATTAGAGACATTTACAAGTGTCAAAGGAATAGTTAGAGAATTGTGACTTCTTCAGGCGTATGGATCGGTACGATGATTCCACCGCTGTTAGTAATCAGACGTGAAGAGTTTCGTTGGAGGAGAGATTATCTCGTGACATTAGTCGTCTGCATTTTAAAAATAATATTTAAAGAACTGTGACTTCTTCAGGTGTGTGGATCGGTAGGATGATTCCACCGCTGTTAATAATCAGGCATGGAGAGTTTCGTTGGATGAGAGATTATCTCGTGACATTAATCGTCTGTATTTTAAAAATAATATTATGATAATATTAGTTGTTATTTTAATAGTCATATTCTTTATTTTGATTGTTGAGTTACTTATTGTTTACTGAAGTATCAGTTTTTATTATGTAATATTCAAACTGGATATTTGTTTTCATGTATGAAATGTGCAACCGTGACTTAATATATTATAAACAACACCATACTACAAGAGAGAAAAATGTCATTTATTTATAAACAACTGCAGCACAACTGTTGTAAAATTACAAAAAAAAACAGACACAACTTTCCCGCAGCAGCTTCTGCACAACTGCTTCCTAGTACAACTGCTGCGCAACAATTTTTTAATAAGCTACGACTGCCCGAACAGACCTCGAGTCTCGCTAAGTTGTTGGTTAACATAAACAATGTATATTGGAGAAAGAAAGAAAGATGTACAGTGAGACAAGGAGGGGGGGGAGGGGGATTGCATTTACATACATACCACCTTTTCATTCGTAGTTAAGGTAGGATATACATAAATATTGAAGTTTAGGTGTTAGGTATGTAGCTACATAGGAATTGAGTGATATGTATGTAAATTTTCCTAAAATAAAATAAAACTTTAAGTTGCTCATAGTTTAGGTGAACACCACGATGGATGTCATAAGGACATTCATTTTAAGATGTATGTTTGGATTGCGGTGAAAATCTCTGCCTCTGTTGTCTTTGGGTTGGAAGTCTTTGTTCTGATATCAATTAGGCGCCACGCGACCTAGTGATTTCTTGCAGAGGACGCGTTGAAGAAGCTTCAATCCCAATGAAAAGGCTAAAACAGAGAAATGATTCATTATTTGAGAAGCAAAACCCCATGTAAAAAACCTCTGCTAACCATTACAACTACATCTCTGAAGTATAAGACAACATGTGTTCTATTGGAAAATAAAAAAGGAAAGATGATTTAAATACATGCTTCTCAATTCCTATGTATTTACATATCTAACACCTAAACTTCAGTTTTTACTTGCATGCCACCTTACCTATGCATGAAACAGTGTATATCACTTTCTAAAAGTTAAAATGGTGGTTTTTTTTTTGGTGATATGAAAGATTTGGGTGGATTACATGTATAAATACAGTTTAGCTGGAAATGAACCATTAAAAAAA
>NEWO01000105.1:734662-747616 GCA_003013225.1 Phalaenopsis aphrodite | reverse complement strand
AAAAAAAAAAAAACTGAACACGAGTATTTGTCTAACCGAAATAAGAGTATAGCTAAGTGTTGTCATGTTATCTACTCGAACTATACAGTTTCTGATTTGTTCTTTGATGAGCTCATCTCTTTCTTTTCTACTAGGGAATGATTTCAGGAATCCTACATGTAATAATGAGCAAAACCTTATTCCTTAGAGACCGTTTTGGGATCACTTTTATTTATTATTTTCTATCTTCTTTTTTTTTTTTACTTTATTTATACTTTTATTTGAAATAAAGAATGTTTGACTTATTTGATTATGATATAGGTATTTTTTAAACACATTTGTACGGGCTACAAATAGCCAATTTTAATTTTTATTTTTACATTTATCTTTGCAGGCTGTGCTGGGCTATAAAGTTCGGAAGGAAGGCGAACCACATGATTGCCGAATAGACGCAGAAGCTGCCATGAAGCTAGTTCTTGCGAAGCTCGGGCATGGATTTGACGAGCCTCTTAAAATTGATAAAAGAGTATGTAAATGGTCTCTTTCTTTCCTTCTTTTATTTTTGCAAAATATACCACACAAATCTTATACATTTACTTATCTAACACCTAAAGTTTGTTATTTACATTTATAATCCTTTTGTATTAAAAACTTATGGATGAAAAGATGTAATTCATTTTTAAAATGTTAGTGATAATTGTATTTTTTAGGTGATGTCAAAGATTGAGTGTTATGTATATAAGTATAAAAATTTTGTGGTGTGCATGTAAATGTAAATTTCTTTTTACTTGAATCTATTGACCTTAGCTATATTTTTATCACTCTCTAGGTGCCTGATTTCAGTCATGCAATGCTTCTGCACAAAATTCCGGTTGAGGTTCCTTGTCAAGAACTGAAGAAAGTATTTCCTCGAGATTTTTATGTTGATATAAAGGTATTATATATTACTTATGTCCAAGGGGGTAAACAAGCCGAGCTTGAGCGAGCCCCGTGCTTGTTCATGTTCGGCTGTTTGATGTTTTTTTTTGTTCGAGATAGACTTATGTGCAGAATTACTCATAAATAACATGTATATATTTGGCTCAATTTGAACTCGTTTGTTTGATTCAAGTTCATATTTGTCTCGAATTTAGTTGAAATTATTTTAAAAATAATAAAATATAACATTTAAAAAAAATTCAGTATGAAAAACAATATAAAAATGTTATAATAATTTTTTTTTTTATTTAATTTTTTAATTAATTTAGCACAAAAAGAGCCAAATATGATCAAACAATAGCCTGTTCGTGTTCGGCTCGCTTGCTTAATGATTGAATAGAACGAGGTAATTCGGGAGTCGAATACAAGTTATTCACGAACGGCAGGCTTTTTGGATTGCCCTACTTGTGTCATATCTTGACATCTTATTAGGGCCGGAATACTAAGGATAACATTGCAGGCTGATTTAAAAGTTCGAGGTCCTTTTTATTCTACACATGCTATTTTCAAGGACGATTATGAGGCAAACATTGCTTTCCGAAGAATAGAAGGACAAGAGAGGAAGGTATGGATGTAGTTATACTATTACTTTCAAGTCAATTTTGCTTGAAATTTATTTAGAAATCTGAATTTTTAGTTGTGCCTGAAAGAGAACACTAGCTTTTAGCTTCTGTAGTGAGAGTTGTTCTTTGGGGCATTTACATACATACCTCACAACTTTCATGTATTTACATATCCAACTCCTAAACTTTCATTTTTTACATTTATAATGCTTGAAACTTTAGCATTGCATCCAAAATACCACCGTTATTACTTTTTTTAAAGTGAAATACTCATAGGTTTATGACACCAGAGTGTTGTGAGTGTGAATATCAAATTTTAGGTGTTAGCTATGTGAATAAATAAGAATTGTGTGGTAGGTGTGTAAAATTCTCTTTACTTTTTAGTTGTTGAAGGAGTAAAGTCTTGCCATGTTGTTTTGCATATTTAGATACTTTCATATTGCTTATTTGCTTCTATTTTGTTGTATGCATCTGTTTGTCACTTATTCGTCGAGGATTAGACACAGATTGAATTACATACTGTCTCGACATTTATGCTCTTGTTGGTATTTTTTGAGTACTTTTGGGGACTTCATATTTTTGGGACATTTACATGCACACCACACAATTCTTATGAATTTACATACCTAACATCTAAATATTCATATTTACATACATACCATTCAGTTCCTATGTATTTACATATCTAACACCTTCAATCTTTATATACTTATCACCTTACCAATGCATGAAAAGGTGTATTTTTTTAAAAGCTAAAATGGTAGTTTTTTGTTGTGATTAAAGAATTGGGTGGTATATATGTAAAAAATACCATTTTTGTGTTACATATGTAAATACCTAGAACTTGGGTGGTATGTATTTAAATGTCCCCATTTTTTAAAGGAATATTTACATACATACCACACAATTCGTATATATTTACATATCTAACTCCTAAACTTCAATTTTTACATACATACCGCATTCCTTATGCTTTTTAAAAGTTAACATCATGGTATTTTTAATGTGATGTGAAGTGAAAGATTTGGGTGATATTAACCGAAAAGGTAAATTTTTCATGTTAGAATGTAAACAGATATGAATTGGGTGGTATGTATGTAAATGACCTTGTTTTTCAACTATACCAAAACAATATTTTTAATACTGATTCATCTCTTTTCCCTCTAACCAAGCTGTGGTGATTCTCACTATTCAGGACTGTGAAGGCCGTCCCCAGAAACTTGTATGTCTAAAGCTCAGTACAGGACAGCTTACCAGCTTCTACGTCTGCAAAACTATGTCTTCCTCCCCACCTGAAGATTCAAAGAGGCAGAGAATCTCTTCTGCCATTGATGCCAATGAGGGCCGAGCTTGCTCATCCGAATCCTGTAAACATGCAGAAGAAATCTTCAGACTGAAGAAGCAGCTTAGTGCCAGGGAAGATGAAATATTTAGCCTGCAAAGGATTCTTTCAGATCTTACTAGAGGTTAGTTTCCCATGTAATTTTACATTTTTGTTGTATGCATGTTTCATAAAATTTTGTTTGTCTCGTGAATTATTTTCTTAGATGCATATTTATTTATATTTGTTAAAAAAACTAAATGTCATCTTGTTTTGATGTGGCATTTAATTGTAGTTTTTTTTTTTTTTTTTTGGCATTTACGTACATACCACACAATTCCTATTGATTTAACTTTACTTTTTCTATTTATACCAAGCAACATTTTCATAATGTTTCGAAAATACTATCATTTAAACTTTTAAAAAGTGATATGTTTTCATGCATAGGTAAGGGGTGGCATGCATGTTTTGTTGTTAGATATGTAAATACATAGAATTTGAATGACATGTACGTAAATATCTTTTTTTTAGTAGAATTAAACGGTTTAAAAGTGTTGTTATATGTATATATTAGAATTCAAAAGTGGCCGGGAAAAACACTCAAAGAATAAAACATTCCGTTGGGAAGTGATCGGGAGAGAGAGAGAGAGAGCAGTACTAGACATACAAAAGATTATCTTATTCATGATATGGACCCCTATCTATAGGTATAGATGACAATATTACAAAAGTACATATTAGCCTCATTATTAACTTTTCAGCGGGGTTTTTTTGGTAATTACGGGGTTATTTGCATATAATAAGACTGGAGGCTAATTTGATCGATGAGGGTTATCAATCGCTTGACAAGCCTTGATTCGATTGGATATATAGTCCGAAAGAGTGCTCCTCGTTGATTGTCCTAAATGTTGATTACCACCCTATTGGAGTTTCTCTTAACGTCTTATGTCGATCGTTTGTATAAGGTGTTTTCTTCTCCAATGTTCATCCAGAAACGATCGTCGAAGGCTACGTTTGATCGTCCACATCTTCTTCTTGAGACGACCATTTGCTTTGAGATTTGTGCTGACATTTTTATGTGTGCTTGTTTAGTTCCCTAATTGTCTTGCTCATTGGAAGCTTTACAATATATGAGAAAAAGAGAATTTTTTAACACGTATGAAATAATTAAATTATATTATTTTATAGTAATGGACTTCCCTGAATTTCCGCGCCATAAATAGATTTTGGGGCAGGGAAGTTTGCACCGTCTCCGTCTCTTTCACTTCTTTGTTTCGTGGCATTCTCTTTACATGTTTTTCGTGATGTCTGGCGAAGGAATGTCACCTTCCAATAAGAGTGTCCTTCTAGAAGCTATGAGTGATATGCGGGCGTAGGCTCATAAGTTAAAAGTGAAGCGTAACCTATGACGGTTAATTGACAATTTATGCTTATTATATTTTGTCGAATTTAAATTATTTTAAACGTGAAAATTATGTTGAAATATGTATGTCGTATGTAGGGTTGTTACTGATCCAATTTTGAGTTGTGTCTGCTCGCATGGATTTAGTGTAGCTAGAAATCAACTCGCATCTTGTTATATTCCATTTCGAGCCAACTCGACTCGAAATTGAATTGATCCGGCTTGAAATCGAAATGAGCTTGCTCAAATTGAGTTATTTGGATTTGTTCCGGCGCCACATTGGCTGTTGGCCATTACATTCAATTTTATTTATAATATTTGTTGATAAAAAATATTTCAAACAGATCTCAAGCCAGCTCGATCTAAATTTTTTGCTCATAGCACTTGTTTATTTCAATCCGAGTTAAAATTTGAAGCGGTTAATGATCTTCGAGCTATAGCCTTAAGATTAAATTTATGAATCATTATTATCATTACTAATTTTCTATTGAGTGAGGTTTAATGTATTTTACATATACGACAGCTTATTTATAAAAGAAATGTATATTTGACTCTATAAAAGTTAAGATAATGATATTCCTTATATGATATAGAAAATAAATTTAGGTGGTACATATGTAAATGCATGGGATTTGGATGGTATTTGTGTAAATGCAGCATTTGTTTCTCTTACCAAATCCTTTTTGTCTTAATAAAGAATATTTGTTATTGAACTCCTCTACATACCACTGGAAGAGAAAAATGACTTTGAATGGTTCTTAGTCATTAGATTTGAGATTTATGTTAATACCCACCAAACCAATAATTAAAAAATGAAAATATAATTTCAAAGAAACATTTCTAGAAGATCTCTCACTTTGACCTTTTTATATTTTTTATTAATTTTTTATTTGATCTGTTAATTTCGAGTCAAATGATTTGATTATGTTAAAATAATTATCTTTGTTATTTAATATTTTCATTATTAGGAGTCCTTAAAATGCTACATACAGAGAAGGGATCAAGTTCCTTCTGGAATTTGAAATTTATTTATATAAATAATAAAATTTTATATTTTTTTATTTAATATTTTAGTCAATTTAAAGTAGAAATTATCTGGCATGCAAGTAATTTCCCTCTTTAAATGCAATTTCACATATTATATATTTGCCCCAGGGGCTACGGTGTAATGTTTTTTTAAAACGTTTTAGTCGCAGGAGGACCATTTAATTTTCCACATTTTAGAAAAATGCGTGTTATTAAGTCAAAGCATTCTGGCGTATTTTTTCAAATTATTAGCCAATTATATTTCTTTCAACCAGACAGCACTGATGTCACATCGTCAAAGCTGGTGATGTAATTCTCATAGTTAATTAATTAATTAATTAATTAATTATATAATTATATATATATATATATATATATATATATATAATGTGCCCATCTTGTGGGTTGTTGGATTGCAGCTTCCATATAAGTCTCATATGTTCTTTGTTGAATCCATTTAGGTCGAATTGACACGTATGGGATGGATAGATATATGTTACCGTCTATCTTGAAATATACATGTTTATGTACCATGACAATTTATGTTGTTTACATTTCTACATCTAATCTTTTATTTTTACAATCAAGTCACCATATCTAGGCATAAAACTTTTATTTTTATTTTAAAATTTAATGATATTGATATTTTTGTGTGTGATATGAAATATTTGGAAGCAATAAGGGTTAAAATGAAGATTTAGCTGTTTGATTTGTAAATACTTAAGTAATTGTGTGGTATGTGTGTAAATGTGCCATACATATAATTTTTGTAATGTTCTTATTAATAATATGGTCATTGAAGCTGCTAAAAGTTTTATTTGAGACCACATAAAGTTTAAGATAAAGTTGCTTGCTGACTTATAGAGCTTTGCGGATTAAGTGGATGTGAACATATTGTGTTTTTCATTATATGATTTAGGTTGTGTCATTTTGTTTTTTATGCTACTTGTTCAATAATGAGAGGCTTGAGCTCTATGATTTGCAAAAATAGAATTACAGAAGTGACCCTTGTATAAGATCCAAGAAATTGATTCGAATTTGCTATTAATAAGAATACGGGTGAGAACATCAGCTATTTAAATTCGAGAGATATGATATCCCTTAATTGGAAAGCAGACACGATGCACCGAAAGGAGCGGAGAACAAAAAAGAAAAACAATGATGTATCACGCCCGTTATTCGAACGCAACTTGCGTCCAGACTTGACATAATATTTTCTTGGTCATATGGGAGGGCTCTTGGGATGGGTGGTTTGCTGGAAAGTTACGCAGTGCGACAATACTGTGAGGCCATTAGGCCAAAGCGGATGATATATTCATGGGTGGAAGTTCAGACTCTTTGAAGAAATATCTAATTGTACATTACCAATGACAATGCCAGCAAGAATACTTTTCTTACAAGAAGGAAAAGATTCAAAAATCAAAGAAATTTGATTGTCGATCATATAAACATGATTTAGAATATATGCTTGGGGTTTACTAAATTGAATATGACTTCTTTTTATTATAAGCAAAAAATCATTGTACATTACTTATATCATAAAAATTGAATAAATTATAAAGTCATACCAATAAATAAATTAATTAAGCTAACGTGCTTTAAGTAACTTTATGAAAAAGTAGTTCTAAGGCATTGTTCATTGAGCAATTGTACACTTTGATATGAATTATATTGATTGTAATGATATTATATAATGTGGATTATACAATATTAATAAATTTTGAGTAGCCATTCCAATAAGTAGTTGGGAGCCAAAGCCAAACATTTCCAAGTCATGATCTTACATTTGGATCATAAAATATTATGATATTATAAAAGCACACTTTTTTTAAAAAATAGCCAGTAATGTTTATCCTACTAATAGGATGGTAAATTTTGCTTGAAGAATGTTAATTATTTGAAAATTAATTTAAATTTTTGTTCCAAACAAGATCAAATCGAAATAAACGAGTCGATTTTGGCTTATAATATATTTTATTTGTAAAATTTATGTGTGTAATATTAAGTAAAAATAAATATAACGAGTCACGAGTCAATCTCGAGCTGTTTCAATCTGAAATTGATCCATATAACTCGATTTGAGTAAGTTATTTTCAATTTTGAGTAGGACCGAGCCGATTCGAGCAGAAGCAGATCCAAATAACATAATTTGAGGCATATCGTTTCGATTTCGAGTCAATGAACCATGAGTTAATTTCGTGGCACACTAAATCTATTAAAGCTGATTTCCGAATAACCCAAACCCGACTTGAAATCAAATAGGTAATAGCTGAAACTAGAGACCATGATGTGGCTCATAGTTTCTTCCCCACCAACTTCTAACTCAGATTCGGTAAAATACGTAAAATGCAATTTGTCTCCTCTTTCTTTTCAGCCTTTTACTCCGGCGACCCGCCGTCGCCGTCAACGGCGTCGAACTCTGACATTGTTGCTCCCAGTCCCACTGACCGAAAGTATCCATTTAAATCCTTTTATTTACCAAAACGCCACTCCACAGTACCCCGGTTTGTCGCTTCCCTATGGTGGCCCTCCCGTAGTTTCAATCAAACCTCTGGTTTTTATCTTAAGCTGAGGCCATAAAACGAGACAAGGAGAGAGAGAGAGAGAGAGAGCAGTAGAGCTGCTAGAGCATGAATCGAATCCGCCTACTTTTGTTTAAAGGATGATTTGTTCTAATTAATTTAACCATCTGAGTCGTCGGAAGGTCGTCGGCGTTGTGATCCCTAAATTGTGAGTTCTGAAGCCGGTTAGATCACGGATGGAAAGACGAGATTGCGTTTTCAGCCGTTTCTAGGCCGGCAGATCTTGGCGTCCATGGGGAACTGCTTCACATCGGATCCCGGCCATCCCCTCAAGTCAAAATCTGGTGCGTAACCTAAATTTTCTGGAACTAATATTGTTTTTATTTTAATTTTTTGCTCAAATTGAGAGGAATGGCGTGTTTCAATGCGGTGAGAAACCAATCGCGCGAATTTTTTTTTCTTGTGGGAGAGTAATTATAGTTATGGAGGACTTCAGATCATGTAAATAAAATTGTTTATACATGGAAAGGATCAAATTTGAAGTAGTTTGAGCTCTTACAGAATTTCTGTGGGTTATGTGAGGGATTTTAGATCGGCGCTGCTGAACTTTTATGTTTTGTTTTCTAATGGAGAAAGATGGATAGCAAATGTTAACGATTTTTGAAACAAAATGAAAGCTTTTGAATAACTGCCGAAAGAAATAGAGATCTTTGCAAATACTGTATTAAAATATTTGAAGATCTACATACATACCACTCAATTCTAATGTATTTACATATCTAACAACTAAACTTCAAATTTTACATACATATCACCTTATTCATGCATGAAATGGTGTGTTTCACCTTTTAAAAGTTAAAATGATGTTATTTTTGATGTGATATGAAAGATTTGAGTGGTATAAATATGAAGTTTAGGTGTTAGATATGTAAATACATAGGATTTGGGTTCTATGTATGTAAATGCTGCAAAAATTGATTACTTGTAAAGTAATAAATATCAATCAGATGAAAGTGAATCACTTTAGATTGGTGCTGTACCTAACACATTTTAATGTTGAGAAAGACATGATATGGATGGGGTATTTATGAGAGTCAAAGTAGCCTGTGTTGAATATACTAAACTTTAATCAGCATATGTCAAGTTTTTTCATTTTGGAAAGGGATAGATTTTGACTTTTATACTTAAGAAGCCGTTTGGGATCACCTTTGTTTTATCTTTATTTTTTTTCTATTTTTCATTTTAATTTCCTTTTGTTTATGCTTTGATTAGAAATAAAGCATGTTTGTCATTTTGAAAATAAATAAATTTGTTTTTAAAAACAGTTGTTTTGAGAATTTTCAAAAAACAGAAAAATTTAAAATCTGTAAAAAAAATATTGATCATATGTGTTTATGAAATCAAAAAACAAAAAAAGAAAAAAAAAAGAAAAAAAAAAACGGGCATTTACATACATATGACCCAATTCTTATGTATTTGCATATCTAGGACCTAAAATTTGCTCTATACATTTATACCACCAAATCTTTCATATCATATAAAAATTACTGTTATTTTAAGTTTTAAAAGGTTAAATACACCTTTTCATGCAGAGGTCAGATTGCATACTTGTAAAAATTGAAGTTTAGGTATTGAATGGCATGCATGTACATGCCCGTAAAATTTATTTCTACCTTATTTTGTGCTTGCTAATGACTCTATTTTAATCTAATAAAGGACGAAAATCGGTGGCTGATCCATCTCAGGAGAAGCCGAAGAATTCCACATCAAAGGAGAAGAGTGCCATTACTTTGCTTGCAGCTACCAAAGATGTGGAAGATTTGCGGCAGAAATCCAGCCATGGAAATGTGAGCATATTCACATATAATGAGCTAAGATTGGCGACGAAGAATTTTCGGGCGGATCAAGTTCTTGGGCAGGGTGGGTTTGGAACTGTATTTAAAGGGATGATAGAGGAGAGCATAAGAGCTGGTTTCCAGTCTACTCCAGTTGCTGTGAAGGTTCTTAATCCTGAGGGCATTCAGGGAGATAGGGAATGGCTGGTAAGTTTTCTAGAAAATTTACATACACACCACTTAATTTCTATTGATTTACATCTTTAACATCTAATCTTCAGTTATTACATATATGCCATATTACCCTTGCAAGAAAAGATGTATCTCAGTTTTTAAAAGCTAAATTGATGCTTTTTTTTATGTGGTATGGAAGATTTTGGTGGTATAGAGGTATAAAGTGATGTTTATGTTAGATTTGTAAATACATAGGAATTGGGTGGTATGTATATAAATGCCCCTTTCACTAGTTCTGAGTATTGTATTATTAGATTTTGTTGGTGTAAGGTTATCAAGTTTATATTTGGTATTTTTCTGTGGTTGCTTGCAAATTGAGATTTGTTTAGAATTTTCTTCAAATTTATCTTGTTAAACCTGTAAAAACATTGGCAAATTAGTTCTTAATGCATTGAATTGTAATTTGGTCTTTTTGGATCAAGCAAAGATTGTAGAAAGTCATGATTTTTATCTATTCAAATTCTATCTATTTGTTCTTAGAATTTAAATAAACATTATCTGTACATCTAGCTTTCTTTTTTACTCCTTATTTCTTATTTAAGGCCCCGAGTTATCACCTACTGAAATTCTTAAAAGAACGGTCAAGATAAAATTTTGAGGGCATTTACTTAACACAATTTCTATGCATTTACATATCTAAAACCTAAACATTCATATTTACATACATACCACACTCAGATCTTGAACATCACGTTAACAACAACACCATTAGTATCTTTTTAAATGTGAATTACAACTCTTCATGCATTGATTTATTACGCCAAGGTTTATTAGTGTAAATATCGAACTTTGGGTGTCAAATATGTAAATACTTGAGAATTTTGTGGTATGTATGTAAATTTCCCAAGATCTTTGTTTTTTTGCTCCTTGCATCCCTGCTATGCCTAATCCAAACACTAGTTTATTAGCATTTGAAGTATCAAAAAACGATCTTAAGGCATCCAGTATCATTGGATCCATCTTTTATCATATTTCAAGACAACGTAACTCTTTGTCATGCACATCAGCTTCCTATTTCTCAGTATTTGCTTTATCTAAAACATAAATCAGCATTGAATAATTTACTGAAAATTTATAAATTAGTAACCCTTGTCGATTCATTATTCTTAGTAGTTCATTTTACATACATACCACCCATTTCTTATGTATTCACAACATCTAAACTTTATTTTTTTATGTTTATGCCTCTCAAAATCTTTCATATCACATAATAAATACAACTAGTTTTACTTTATAAAAAGTGAGATGCGCCTTTTCATGCATGGTTAAGGTGACATTTTATGTAAAAATTGAAATTTAGGTGTTAGATGTGTAAATATGTAACTATTGATATGCATGTAACAGTGGATCACATGGGCTCACCCTCAGTTTAGGAAACCGTGGGTCCACTCTTACATTTGAGGTGGAGAATTTCTCCCTTAATTATCCATCATTATGTTTATATTACTTTCCTTTTTTATCATGTTGATTTGAATTTACCATCAATTGTATGAAGGTTGGTGTGAGCTATACCTATATCTGTTTTTTATTTGCTTAATGAGAATATTAGAGTGCTTTTCCCTTCTAAAATCCACTATAACAATTGGGCTGTAAATCTTCATTATTAGTTTTAAGAAGCATTAATGTATCATAGCATCAGGGGGATTACATTCTTAACTTTTTGTAGTTCTGTTCACCAACAAAGAAAATAACTTGGTCAAGCAATTTAATGGGTCTATTTTAAAATAGAGACTTTTTTTTTTTTTTTTTTTAAAATAGAGACTTTTTTTTTTTTATCTTTTATCATCAGGTCTAGTAAACTTTGTTTATTTTAATTTTGGCAGGCTGAAGTTAACTACCTTGGGCAGTTTAGTCATCCGAATCTCGTTAAACTTATTGGCTACTGCTGTGAGGGTGAACACAGGCTGCTGGTGTACGAGTACATGGCTTGCGGAAGCCTTGAAAAGCACCTTTTCCGACGTATGTAAGACCATAGATTCTATAATTTATCTTTTGGGCATTTATACATATACCACCCAATTCATATGTATTTGCATATCCAACACCTAAATTTTTTTTTTTACATTATACCAGCCAAATCTTCCATATCACATCTAAAATACCACCATTTTAAGTTTAAAGTAGCAGAATATTTAATTTCATGCATATGTAAGGTGGTATGCATGTAAAAATTAAAGTTGAGGTATTATATATATATATATATATATATATTCATAGGAATTGAGTGGTATGTATGTAAATCTTTCTTCCTCTTTTATCGACTTCGCTTGTGCATGTTTTTCTGTTTGAGTGGAGAAAATTTTGCTAGCAAATAATCTTACCACCTTATTTATGCATGAAAAATAGTCCTCTATCGGGACTATTCATATTAAAAGATTATGTGGACTAATTTGACACTGTCATAGAATTTTAGGTTGAAATAACCCCGTGTAAATAATCAGGGTACTCTTACGACAATTTACACTTTCATTATTATACCATTTTTACTGTTGGATTGTCTTGATTTTAGTAATCCGTTGGCGTGTTCTTAACAGGAGTATCTCTCATGACATGGGCCACTAGAATTAAGATTGCTTTGGGTGCTGCAAAAGGGCTTGCCTTCCTTCATGGTGTTGAAAGGCCCATTATCTATCGGGACTTCAAAACATCAAACATCTTATTGGATGCGGTACGTTGCACCGGAGTTTTTGAGTTTCATTTTCCATTTTGGATTATCGGAGTAATTTGAGTGTCAAACTAGATTAATTAGTAAAGATTTTAGAAGTTGTTGTTAAGGCCTTAGATCGATTTTGCTTGCATCAAATTTGTATTTCAACGCACAACTTTCTAAAAAATATAGCAAGATTTACATAAATACTACTCTATTCTTTTGTATTTACATATCTAACAACTAAACTTCAATTTTTATATATATGCCACCTTACTTGTGTATGAGAAGGTGTACTTCACTATTAAAAGTTAACATAGTGGTTTTTTTCGATGTGATATGAAAGATTTAGGTGGTATAAGTGTAGAAAGTAAAATGTAGGTGTTAGATATGTAAATACTTAACATTTGGGTGGTATGTATGTAGATGCCCCAAAAAAATAATGTC
>NEWO01000105.1:696084-720318 GCA_003013225.1 Phalaenopsis aphrodite | reverse complement strand
TATCCTTAGGAGAGTTCTTGAGAAGAAATGTGTTGATATGACTTATATTCAAGTCATTAAAGATATGTATACTAGAGTTGTTACTTGTGTTCAAACTGAAGGAGGATTGACTAAATATTTTTCTCTTTCTACTGGATTACATCAAAGATCGACTTTAAGCCCATATCTTTTTATTTTAGTTATAGATGGTCTTACTAGATATTTACACGAGGATGTACCTTGGTGTATGTTTTTTGTCGATGATATCCTTCTCGTGGATAAGACGAGAGAAAAAGCCCAGGAAAAACTTGAATTATGGAGGTCTACATTGGAGTCTAAAGGCTTTCGTTTGAGTTGAACTAAAATTGAATACATGGAATGTAATTTTAGTAGTGGTAGCTCTAGTGACAGAAGTGTAACTTTGGGTGATCAAATTATTAAAAGGTGTGAACGATTTAGATATCACAGGTCTGTTGTTCAAAGTGATGGTGATATAGATGGGGATGTTAATAGTAGAATTCAAGTTGGTTGGTTGAAGTTGATGAATGCTTTCGACCTTTTGTGTGATAGAAAAGTATCGCTTAGGCTGAAAGGAAAAAAATTATAAAACAGCGGTGATTCCTGCAATGCTTTATGACGTTGGCCTTTAAAAGAGTAGCATGATACTAAGTTAAGTGTTGCCGAGATGAGAATGATTAGGTGGATGAGTGGCTTTACATTTATAGACAAAATGTGAAATGAATATATTTGTGATTGGTTTGATGTAGCTCCTGTGACGGATAAAATTAGAGAAAGGCATCTTAGATGGTTTGGTCACATTAAGCGTCAACCATCTGATGATCCGATTAGGAGAGTATATGTTTTAGAATCGACTTATGTTAGGAAAGGCAAAGGTAGGCCTAAGAAGACTTGAGCTTATTGTATAAAAAATGATCTTAATTTATTAAAACTAAATGAAAATATGACACTAAATAGGATGCAATGGAGAAAAAGGATTCATGTAGCCGACTTAAGGCTTTGTTGTTGTTGTTGCTATTCATTTTTAAAACGTTTGATGCCTGCAATTTTACATTGCACAGCAAAGAAGATTATTCTCTTATTTGAACATGTGATCTCAAGTCACAGTGAAATTTGACATTTGTTTGTAGTCTGCGTGGAGCAGTCTAGCAAGATTTTTGCACGTAAAACTTGATCTTTAATCCTTTTTAAAAGCTAGATATGGACAAAACTTGCTTTATATTGGTTATTGTGCTAGGAAGATTGTTTTTGTTAGTCCTTATTTTATGATCATGGCACTACCTACTAACCGTACACAATCTATGGCTAGCATATAATTATACGCTATCTCATATAATTCGCACAATTAACGGGTAAATGCTTAAATTGTGCACAAGGGCCCTCAATAATACATAGTCTTGGAATGGTTGCAACACGCATATTTGATTAAGGAGCCTTTTGGGTTTCAAACTAATGTGCTCTCAAGTTGAAACCTAAAATTTACTTTATAGATCGGCAATCTACCATTCAAAATGAGTTATATAGCGTCTTTAACGCATTGACTTGGATGTATGCTTTTTTTGGTTATTCTTTTTTTTCTATTGGGTTTGCTTTATGCTGTACATGATTTTTGTATCATCAGTGGCCTATCCATTTTTGGCATGAACACAATTGAGTGAGCACTCGTGTTATGTTAGTATCCCTTGAAATTCTATTTCATACAATATTATGTAATCTATTATGAACTGGTTTTCAATTTGTTGGCCAACGTTTATAAGTTGTAAGTTTAAATTGAAATGCAAGAAGGATCGTAGGCTAATTGGTTTTGCTATTTTTATTTAGTGATTAGAAAATTTGTGCAATCTGTTTACTGCCATATCTATGAGAGATTGTTGTCAATATATGTTCATTTGGTGAATGTTAATGAGCTTACTGTTGTTTTTTTAATATGAATAAAGTATTTTTGTTTATCTCTCACTGTACTTATGTTTTTGGTTGAAAATTTTGTGAACGATATCTTCGTTCTCATAGTCAAATATCAATAACGGAAATTATGTACTGTTAATGTGGACACTGCTAATTTAATGTCACCAATACAAAGTTCCAGTCCTTAAATTGCATTGCATTAACTATCAATCTGGTTGTATTGAACTTGCTACTAATTAGGATTTTTGTCCTTTTATTATTATTATTTTTTTTTTGCATCTCATGGTGAACCCCTGTAGCTTTTTCAAGAAACTACGGAATTTGTCTCTTGTACTTTGAAAAACGAGATTTAAAATTCTATAGTTTTATCTAATATTATACCCATTTCTTGATATTTTAGTAATCATTCCCCTATTATTGCTACTAGACAATGATAGTACTAGCTTTCCTTTATTTCATTGATGCATTTTTAATCAATTGTCTAGTTTTTAATCGGGCTTTATTTTGGTATCAGCACCTAGTACTTGAGAACTGGGCTACCATTGTCTTAATAACATAAAAGCTAAGATGGGTTTTTCTCGTCTTTGAAGGAGACCAAGTATTTTCCCACCAATTATTTTTACATCCAATAATTTAGGTTTGTTTGGGTGGTTGTAAGTTTTTTAAAAGTGGTTGCAAAGTTGTGGTGGAGAAAATAACTTTTGAGAAAGTTGATATGGGAAATATATATATATATAGATATATTAAAAAATCATATAATAGTTTTTTACAGTCACCGCATTTTAACTGCTCGGGTTGAAATTAGTAGTTTCCCATTAGAGAAACTTCTAGAAAGCACCAAGAAAGAATTCCCTAAACAATGTTGTGGTTGCAGTCTGAAATGCAAACCAGTCAGAAAGTTGTACCACGCAACCCTTTTATATAGCCTTTAGACTAAGAACACGATATCGATTCTGATCTACAAATTGAGAGTTACTAATATATTGAGTTTCATCATTTTTTGTGATAATTTAACTATCCATTAAACTTGTAAAAATAATAAGGTTGATTGGATGATGTATAAAAGTCCACCTAAAAGTTTGTATTTAGTTTTGTATTTCTCTTATCAAAATCCTTCAATACATCCAAGATATTATGACCAACTTATTTGTTTGATTCCAACCCATTTTAAAGTTTCTAATACTTTGCTATTGCATTTATTTTCTCATGCAATGAGTGACATTTTTAATTTTAAGAATGTTAAAGAGAATAATGATTTTGATCTTATATTTTAAGGCTATAACATCAATATCTAAATTGGAGAAGAATGGTGATTCCCTTCCTAAGAGTTAAAATATCCGTTACTAAATATTTAGATTGCATTAATCCAAAAAGGGACTTATTTAAATGATATAAATTATTTTAGATGAAATGCATGGTTGAGATGAAAAAAACAAAGAAAATCAACATGTTTATATTTACCTTTTTTTTTTTGTGCAAGTTTATTTGTTTTACTTGGAAGTTATCAATGTATTATAAGAAGGATCCTGAATTGTGTGAGTGGAGGATTGTTCTCTCTCAGCCAATTTTAGATTGACTGATATGCATAAGGCTAAATGGAGGAACTTTTGTTGTAAAGATCTGTAAAATTTGGTGTGATAAATTTTACAAATTCGGTGAAATTAGCATTGAAGAATTTTGTTAGAGTGAGGAAGGGTTTAGGCACATTGATTTAAGACGTTAAATTTTTTGTTTGGCTTAATGAAAGGTGTGGATTGAGATGAGCATACAACAACAACAACAACAAAATCTTAATTAGATGAGCATGCAGTTGAAAATTATTGTTTTGGTCTTTTACAATAAGAATTTAAATGAAGTCCAAAATTCGGTGATCAAATCCTTGAATGGTATAGAAATAATGATTTGAGTTAGTGGTGGTGATGGTATCAGCTAGCAAGGTGGAGTTGAGATTTGGGGCTGATATGTTTATCAGTGTAGAATAAAGTTAGAATATTATGCAGAATATGCAGTTGGTTGGAGTAAGGCTGGGCTGGCGAGGATCATCTTTTAAGGGTTAGCACATGATATTTGGTTGAGAGGAGGATTGCTTTACTACTGGAAAATCTTGAAGTTCCAGCCAAGGTAGGCTGATAGAGAGAATATTTGGGCGAAATTGGGAATAGAAAATGAGAACTAAATTAATGTGTACGTAGTTCTTGATGGGATATTTAATAGAATATGCTTTCGAACCAAGAGAATGAGAATAAGCTAACAAATATTATAGCAATTTCTAAAGAACAACAAATAATTTTAGAGTTGATTAAAAATGAATCCCTAATTAGCATAACTCAAGTTGGTGTTGTTGGCCTTGAGGTTAAGTCTACTTTTTTTACTTAGACTACGGCCTACCCACGATTTTGTTGTTTAGTGGAATGTTGAAGTGAACCCTCTTGCTTGTCTTGTAGATAATCTGATTGATGGAGTTGGCCCAATGTTCTGAAGGCCACCTCCTAGATCAAAGAAGTATGTATGTTTCATGGATGTGGTGTTCGTCAAATTTTTTATCTAAATTAATGATGTTGATTTTTTACTAAGTGTTATTTAACAAAATTTCAAATGAACTAGAAGGCTGATCAGACTACTGCATCTGTTGGACTAGTGGACAAAGGTTCTATGATAAGCTGTTGTGGATTGGATACGCAAATTTGTTCTATTGTGATTTTCTGCTATTCTGCAATATTATCACCTTGTTACACATAATCATCTAGATTGCGTAATGTAACTTCTACTTTTGCATTTTAATCTTGTTTTTAAATGTTTTCTTTTTACCTCTTTTATCTTTGCTAAATCTAATTAAGTAATCATGGTAGGATTGTGATTTTTTCCTAACAAAAAGATACCATACAAATTATTTGTCTACCATGCTTTGTTCTCGATGCAGGATTCAACTCGGACAGCCTGCTACAGTCAAAGTTGCGGCCAATTTACTTAGGTTGTTTTCATATCAGAACAAGGTATATTCTGACCCTTTTGTTTTTGATGTCAATGCAATTGACTTATTCATATGGCCGGAAAACTTCAAAAACTGTATTCGTTATCTTTAGTGTTCTTTAATTGGTCATGGGACTGCTCATTCTTAATTCGTTGGATCTGCTGTTTATAAAATAGGATTTAACTAGCACACCTACAAATCAATGATGCTTATATTTATTTTGGTTTCTGTAATAATTGTTTTTAGAATATGTTGCAAACTGGCCTTATTGTTGGTGGTTGGGATAAATATGAAGGAGGACAAATTTACTCTATTCCCCTTGGAGGAACAATTTTGAAACAACCCTTCACCATTGGAGGTAAGATCACAACTAAAATTCTAATTATTCTTTCCCGAGATGCATGCTTTCTTGCAACAGCTTTATTTTCAGATTTGAAACTGCATGCTGGACCCTTATGAGAAATATTTTTTATCTGTGTTCCTGCATGAGGATAGACGGTGGGGCTTGACTTGATTGGAAGTTCTTTTAATATTTAGAATTCTAAAAGAAAACATAAGCTTGTGATAACAAGATTGTATTATTCTGCTGTGGTAAGAAAATGAGGTGTTAGGATCGAGTCATTTAGGGGCCGTTTGGGATTAATTTTGATTTCTTTTTATTATTATTATTTTCTTAATGTTTTGATTTAAAACAAGACATCTTTGGCATAATATTATAACATGTTTAGTCTTTTTTAAAATCATTCAAAATAAAAGTTGTTTCAAGTATTTTTTTAACAATAAGCTAATTTAAAAAATAAATAAATAAAAACATGCAAAAAATCACTTTATAAACATGTTTTTTAAAAAAACAAAAATAAAAAACAAAAGTGATCCAAACAAGACGATAATAAATGGGTCATGTAAGTGCCTCCCACTTTCATTCTTTTTTTTTTTCCCACTGCTCGTTGCTTTATGATTTCAGAAAAGTGGGACCATTTACTTGGTAAATGGTGCCGGGAACCTCATCTGTATTTTATAATGCCCTTGTGTAATTTCTTCTTTATGCTAAATGGCTCTGGTTTTGTTGTCCTTTCTACTTCTCTTTTAAGTTCAATTAAAAAGTTACAATCCAAAGCCATATCGATTGAGGCCTTGAGTAGCTTGTTTATTCTGCAGGTTTCTGGGGATTCAGATCACTTGTCTTTACTAGATTTAGGCACGACCTATCCTAGAAATAGTAGCAACCCTTCCTTGTACTTACAGCAATGGTGAATTTCTGTTCTTATCCACATGTGCCAAATTTCTGTTCTTATCAAACTTTTATGTAGAGTTTTTCGTTCTTCCTCTTTCAAATAGTTAGCTAAATGAATTGATTTTTGGGACATTTGCATAGCATACAATTTCTTAGGTATTTCATATTTCACACCTAATCTTTCATATTCACACACATATCATTCAAATCTTTAGTTTCACATAAAAAATAACACTATTACAACTTTTTAAAAGTGAAATAAATATTTTCATTTGTAGGTTTAAAGCATCAAAGTGTTGTGTATGTAAATATGAAAGTAGAGGTGTGAGATATGTAAATACATAAGAATTGTGTGCTACTTATGTAAATTTCCCTTTGATTTTTTGTACTAGAAATTCTCTTTCTCCCCATGCAGCTGTTGATTCATTCATTAATGGTACTTTCAATCTCTAGATTTGATGTATGGCTGTGTCGGGTCTTTCCTTCTAGCTTCGAATGTTAACATACAATGCATTCAAATATCTAAAATAAGCAACATCAAAAATTTGATTTTGCAGTTAAGATCACCCATCCTGATAATAAATATGAGAAACTCAGTTATCTAGATAAAGAAAGCATACATAGCTCTTTCAAATATTTTTTCATCATTTTTCGAAAATGTACCGCTTAGACTGAAAGGAAAATTTTATAAGAAGGTGGTGAGACTTGCAATGCTCTATGACGCTGAATGTTGGCCTTTAAAAGAGAAACATAATAATAAGTTAAGTGTTGCCGAGATGAGAATGATTAGGTGGATGAGTGGCTTTACACTTAGAGACAAAATGCGAAATGAATATATTCGTGATAGGGTTGGTGTAGCTCCTGTGACGGACAAAATTAGATAAAGTTGTCTTAGATGATTTGGTCACATTAAACGTCGACCATCTGATGATCTGATTAGGAGAGTAGATGTTTTAGATTCGACTTGTGTTAAAAAAGGCAGAGATAGACCTAGGAAGACTTGGGCTTATTGTATAAAAAATGGTCTTAAATTACTAGAACTAAATGAAAATATGACACTAAATAGGACGCAGTGGAGAAGAAGGATTCATGTAGCCGACCCCATGTAGCGGGATTAAGGTTTTGTTGTTGTTGTTGTTTTTGTTGTTTTTTCGAAAATGTCTACATTAGCAGCTTCTGCTAAAATGGAGTACCAATTTAAAACAGTAACTTTTTTTATAATTATGGATGAGAGTTCAATCAGCAATTTTGTGGAGAATGATTGGCAATCTGGAGTTTTGAAAATTTTTCAATTTTTTATCTAATCACAGTGCACCACATTGAAAACAGTCTGTATAAAATTAAAGCCTTTTTGTATTTATTTGTTTTGATTTTATTGTTCATATGGTTATTGTAGCGTTTTGCAATGATTCATTTTCATTAGGTTTTATATAGGCCTTGTTTTGTATGGCTTTCTCGTGTTCATGGCCTGCAAATAACTTTATAAAGTTGCGCTAAATGTGGGAAAACCTGCAATTTCGTTGTACAGGTAGCAGGGCAGAACATGCCTCTGGTTCAAACAAACCAACAGTCATAATCGTTATATTTTTTAATGGAATAAATGAGTGTTATATACGTTTAAGAGTTTAGCCTTCAGTTGGAAAATACTATAAATCCAAGGAACTTTTTTTTTCTCTTGGAGGTTTTCTGAGGATCTTGTTAGTGTGAGACGAATAGAGATGTCCATATTTCAATTTTTCAGGGTCAAGAAAGTTTCTCTTTTTGGTGCTTTGTGTGTGTGTGTGTGTGTGTTGGTTTTGTGGTATTGTTTAGCTCATGTTTTATTATGTTAGGTATTTACGTATTCCAAAACACTTGAATGTTTTGCAGGTTCTGGTTCCAGTTATCTGTATGGATTTTTTGATCAAGCATGGAAGGAAGGGATGACCAAAGATGAAGCTGAGGTGTGATAAACCATTTCTTTTTAGCTTAGTAAATCTTCTATCATCTTGTAAATATTACAAATAATAGCTCTGATTTAAAATTTTCCTTAATACATTTTTTTTGGTATTTGTTCATTTTTTTTTTTTTGTAATCAAACAAATTCATAAGGATGGTTAAATTAGGTATGCACAGAACTAGGGTTGTAAACGAGTCGAGCTCGAACCACCCTCGGCTTGAGCTTGATTAATTAATCAAGTTCAAGTCGGCTTTTTTAGTATGAAAGATAAAATATCAATTAGTTTATGCTAGTGTTATGATGAAATGACAAATAGAATGAATATTTTTGAGATAATTAATAAGAAATCGCTTGTTATAAAATGTAAAGTACTATTTTTAAAAAATATTTTTAATAAATTAAAGAAAAATTCTTGAATTTTAATATATTTTAAGTGTATTTTTTTAATTATTTTTTAAATGAGCCGGTTCACAAGCAAAGGAGCTAACGAGTTGAATCGGGGCTATCTTGAGCTTGGTTTGTTAGCTCATGAAGCTCAGTACACGAGCCACTCATCTCATGAGTCTACCTAACTCACTTACACTTCTACACAGAACCAGCTTTTGTATATGAATCAAAGTACCATTCAATTCTGATGAGATTTGTTGATTTGATTGATGCGCGGTTTTAATGATAGTGTTCTTATGGATGGCATGAACATGTGCAAAATCTTGAAATCTTGATTGATGCGCGGTTTTAATGATAGTGATCTTTTAAATCATTATGATAAAATTATAAATGCAATGAAATATTGAAATGCTTTTTAATTGAATTAAGTTTTCAGCTGTCAGATGAATTCTTTATTATCGATTGTATGCTGATTATCACATCTTGCTAAGCTAATCATTTCCTCCTCTGAAGTGCCATATTCTTGTTGACGTGGTATTTTAAAAACTGAGTTAATATTGAAGATGTTTTCTAACTTGTCTTTGAGACTTTGAGCACAGCACCTCCAGAAAATGTTGATGCTTATAAACTGATTTGCCATGTAAAAAATCTAAATTAATTTGATTTATTGCGGAATGGAGGAAGGACTTGATATTTCTAAATTGAAATTACTTAATGTAACTGTTGCTTGGGCATTATCTAGTGCCCGCTGGAGAAATTTTCTTATAATTAATGTTTATTTTAATGGCAGAAATTGGTGGTGAAGGCCGTCTCTCTTGCCATTGCTCGTGATGGTGCCAGTGGAGGTGTTGTTCGTACTGTAATTGTAAGTGATTTTATAATATGTAATTAGTGGGCATATCTTGTCTGTGCACTTGTTTTTTTATAGGAAATTTTACATACATAGCACACAATTCTTATGTATTTACATATCTCACACCTAAACTTTCATATTTACAGATGCACTTTGGTGCTTTAAAATTATGCATGAAAAGTTGTAAGAGTGTTATTTTTTATGGGATATTGAAGACTTGATTGTTATGTGTGTAAATATGAAAGTTTAGGTGAGAGATGTAAATTCATAAGAATTGCGTGCAATGTATGTAAATGCTCTTTTTTTTTATATTGCGTGTTACTGCCACATTTCTAACTAAAAATTGCAAGCTTACCATACCTGAGCGGACATAAATAGCACTTTCCATTAGTAGGGCCGAGAATAATTTTCCATGATTACCATTGTAATATGCTTTATCCTTTCAGTAGGACTGAGAACCATTCGTGCGCATGTGAGTTCAGTACTATCTCCAACTTTATATTCTTCTGATTGAAAGCTGAATCAGGCTCGCACATTCGTAGTTTCAAGCTACTCAAGTTGTTATGGCAAAATACCAAGCTTGCTTAAATTGATTTGATTTTGGACTAGCTTTTGTAGTTTTCAACCAATCTCAATTTGATTTCTGACTTTGAGTTGAACTAACATTACATTCAGAATTAAGGGCCATATTAGTCATAAAAAACTAAATATTTGTGTTCCACCCCACAAAATGTGTTGACAAGAAAGTTTATGAACACATGCAATTTATATTTCTGCCATACTTTATACTAGATAAAGAGGTTGAGAAGCATTGCAATTAAATTAAACATCAGATGATGATGATGCAGAGCGATATTGGCATAGGAGTTTTTAATATAACTCGAATGATACTATGTTTGTAATTATTCAAGGGTGGCGAAGAGATCACTAATCACATACCAATAAGGTGCTATTTGGTTTGATGTGTTTAAAATGCTTGCTATTTAGAAATGCATTGTAATGCAGTGTTTTGTGAATACTATATATTTTTAGTTTGTTTTTAAGGTAAATTTGGTGGTTTATTTTTTTATTTGATTTGTGTAAGTTGAGAATATAGTACGCCAGTTTGATGCTATGGCAGGTGTGTGTGACGAGTTGATGGAGATTGTAAATGAAGTTGAAGAAGATTGGGGTAAGAAAGTAACTTATCGATGTGTGTGATCGAGAGGAGAAAAATCGTCTGTGGCGATGAGCCCATGACTGATGTGGTTAGTCAACATGCAATGTAATTTTTTGTCAAAAACCAAGTGGCGGTGAAAGGCCTCTAGTGAGAGTGCTAAATGATGAGAAGAAGCCCATAATAGTCCTGGGGGGAAGGATAGGTGTTGAATCATACCAACTTTATTTTGGCTGGGAGAGCAAATAGAGCTGAAAAAATATGTCGAGCGTTAAAATTATTGCTCAGTTAAAATTTGATCAATAAAAAAAATTATTAAAGTAAGAAATTGAGGCCTCAAATCGATACAATGAGATGATTTTGCTTGGAATTAGTTCGTCACACTTTATTACACTTGAAAAAATCATACATCCAACTTAAAACACATAAGCTTGATCATGGAAGAAGATTTATTCAATCAAAGATAATAATTTATATGCCTAAGAACATCTATCTATAGACTACTTTTAAGTTCTTAATTCAACCTTATTTAAAAATAATAAATTTAAAATAATTACAAATAATTTCTCCTGAAAATATTTTGAATAGGAGCACACTTGTATCCTACAAACAACCTTTATCACCCTTTGGAGCTTACTGCAATCTTGAAAATAATACCAATGGAGACAATAAGTATGGTTTCACATGAGAATGACATTGAATAGATTATTATAAAATCATTAATTTTGAATTTGTGCTTCAAAGCGTTTTATGAGTGAAGCAAAGCGACCCACTAGCACTTTGCATCACTTATATGTGAAGCCCAAGCACGCCACAAAGTGTGTGCATTACGCTACTTTGTCACATTGCGTTGTAACATTGTGCACTCGTCTCCAAATCATAAAGCTATCATAGTTCAAATTTCATGGTTCAGTTTATTATTGTTGCAATGACTAAACACAATCATTCATTTCATACTTTTCTTTAAGTCATTTAGTTGTTGCTCGTTGATTTTTTATTCTTTTTTTATAACTATTTTTTTCTTTGTAGCTCTCTTCATTTCTCTCGTCTGCTAGTTTTGTTATATGCTTTTGCTTGTTCTGTTTGCTGATACTAGCAACTTCTTGCTCATAAACTTCTTCTCGAGAATGTGTCTTGATGTCGTATATTTTCTTTCTTTTGCTTCACAGTATTTACCTCTTTATCTCTAATTGTTTACTCAATCTCATGATTATTCTTAAATTCTAAGTATTTTTAATCGCTTTTTTATTTTTTTTTTATCTTTTTATTTTTTTGGATTTTAAATGGTTTAGATTTATTAATATTTCATACAAATTATTAATTAATGTTGTTTGAGTTTTGTTGATTTAATAGTTTATCTTATACTTATTATAATTGTATATTTAATGTGGAAATCATGAATTTTATATTTCATAAGAGTGCTGCTTTGTTTTTTGCTTTGCATGTTGAAGAAAAAGTAACTCCTCGCGCATTACATTGTGATCAAAATTTTGAATGTGCTATAAAATTTAAAATTATGTAAAACAATAAAAGGAAAATCATTCCCACTAATTGCACTTAAAATCATAAAGTCAATAGTTTTGCAAGTGGGAATTATGTGAGAGGACCAACCACCGTGTAATCTATAGATAATTCTATGCATTTCTTCCTATAATTTTTTATAATATATCATTTAGGCCTATATCTTGTGATTAGGGCTAATGCTTGTTTATGTAAATGCATCTCATTTCACACTCAGTGTTGAATTTTAAATAATCTAAAGAAGGGGCAAGCAAACAATTTGACTTTATTATATACTTATTAGATGAAAGGAAATGTGCTAGAACATGATACCTAAATAATGGTGGTTAGTGTTAAAAAAATTGCATCGTTATCATTCAACTATCTTATTGAATTGGACCTTTAGAATGATTTAGATGAGCTTGGGATTGATTTTAAATCCCAAATTTACAATTACATAATTGGGCATTAAGGTAATCATTTATTAGGCAAGGCATATGCCATGAGGCTTTTTGAGACACAAGTTTTAGAATCAAGAAATTGCTACAAATAAAAAGTATTGTACACATGAAAGTATGAAGTAATAAGAGACATTAACATCCTAACATGTAAAGATAACGATTTTAACATCCTAACATAAGCAAAACATTCATAAAACTATCACTATTAGACAATTATTTTGTAGTTATTCGTAAGCTTCACCAAAATATAGTGAGCTAAAACCTTGTGTAAATGAAGATAAAGATTTTTATTCCTAGAATATATAATATTTCATTTCAAATAACTAGTCGAGCAATTACATTAGCATAAGAGAACACTTAACTCACTATGCTATCTAAAGTTTAGTGAAATTTTGTGATCTATATTACTATAATTAATTCAATAAACCCAAAAAAAAAAGAGGAACATAAACCCAACTTCTTTGAACCGAACATTAGACATATGTAGTTCTTCCTGTTTATTCATAACCTATTGCTAACTTACAATTAAATCTCGGTTTGTTCATTTTAAGTTCGATCGAATCGGTTTTATAAGATATGGATTGGTTTGGTTTTTTGGATTTTCATTTTCGCTTGTAATCTTTTTGACCAATTAGAAAACCGATCATCCATCCAAACCGATCGAATGCTCACTCCTACTTGCATTTACATACATAATACATGCAACTCAATTCCTTTTGTCTACTTTTACGTGCAGGTGAATGGTGAAGGAGTGACGAGGAACTTCTACAGTGGGGACTCGCTTCCACTGTGGCATGAAGAGTTAGAACCTCATAACTCTTTGCTTGATATACTCTCATCTGCTGCCGCCGGCCCTGAGCCAATGATCATATAATAAATACCCATTGCCTTTCCGTGCCAAATTTAATTATTTTCAAACATCCGTTTTTATTGTTTTAGTCTGCTTTAATTTAAACAGCCATTTAGCAACCAATTGGTAACTATAAACAGCTTAATTGTCTCCCATGAATAGCATGAGGTTTTTAATGGCTTAGTCTGTTAAATTTCTAAGAGGTATTTACATGCATGTCTCCCTACATTCTTATGTATTTATATATTTAACTTCTAAATTTCATTTCTTACTACTTTTTTTACGCTCAAATCTTTCACTTCACAGAAAAAAATGCCACTATTTTAATTTTTAAGAAATGAAACATTTATTTTTTTTCCTGCGCAAGTGATGTGGCATATTTGTAAATTTCGAAGTTTAGGTGTTAGATGTATGGATACATAAGAATTCTATGGTCGCATTTGGATTATGATTCGCATATTAAGTTAGTCGTGAGTTGATATCAAATCTTATTCTAAACAAGTTGAATTATATTTTTTTACCCAAAAAAAAAGTTATCTCAAATATGATTATTCTGTATTTAACTATCTAATAATAGAACAATAATTAGCTTAATTCAGTTAATTAAAATGTATGTCATAAACTTGAATAAAAGGAATATAACCCCATATAATATAATATTGCGAATGATGAACTATTGATGCCTTTAAATGCATCATTTATCATTATTATAAATTTAGAAAATTGATAAGCTTCCGACGTAAATAAAATTTAGTTGCAAAAATATTTCAGTTAAATTAGCTGACACAACATTCATTAGGGCTGTCAATTTGGCTCGTTGGTTGTGAACAGCTCATGTTCGGCTCGTTTGTTAAGCATAACGAGCCAAACACGAACAAATTTTAAGCTCAAAATATAAACGAGCCGAACACGAACAACAGTTCGTTCGCTCATGTGCGGCTTGAAATGGCTCAAAAAATATTTTATATAACTTTTTATATAACAATATATTACATATATTATTTATATTATAATATATTATATATATTTATGTTTAAGTTTAAATCATAATAACTCAGGTGACAATATGGTTAGTATCTTCTTTTGTATAAATTTGACCCAGGTTCGAATCTCATATTTTATATCTATTTTTCTCAATTTTAGTTTAACAAGCCAATTTCGAGCCGAACATAAACACGAATATTTAAATCAAGCCAATTTCGAGCCGAACATGAACACGAATATTTAAATCAAGCCAAACACGAACACACTGTTCACGAGCCGATTTCAAACACGAGCCGATCTCGAACATGAGTTATTGCAAATAAGCCAAACACGAGCCAAGCCTGAGCTTGCTCAAGCTCGACTAGTTTACAACCCTAATTCTCATAACACCTCACTTTTGTTAATACACAGGAATTGGGAGGCTAGTCTTCAAATACCCCACCAAAACAAAATCTAAATATTGTAAAGCCAAAATTAAATTTTCAATCAAGCACAAAAAAATCATATTAAAAAAATATCAAAATGATATAAGGCCAAAATTAAATTTTCGATAAAAACCATAAAAAATACATGCCATAAATCCCTAACAATTTGTGAGCGGTTTCTGGAAAGCATTCTGCACGGCATCAAAATTTGATCCAGAAAGTTTCAGCTGAAATGAGACGAACACAGATCGATCAGTAATTCAAGTGTGGGTACATTGATTAAAACCCTAATTATAATCAAATTACATGCATAGAATCGAGAAGAGACATATTATTCAAATTAAAAAAAAAAATTAGAAGAGAATTCCATGCTGTACCGAAATTTAAGAAAATATAATATAATCCATTCCTAAAAAGAAATACTTTTGCATTTTGAGGCATAAAATAAAGAAAAATGATCATACCATGTAAAATAGAAAAAAATTGGCTCCCAAAAGTGCAATATTTCTTTACTGGTCAGCATGCCTTCGCTTGTGCCTGCGAGGATGGTTATGTGTACGGCTGCTCCTAACACGTTTTGCAGCCTTTTTACTGCTCGTTTAAACGATTTAAACCCAATTAGAATTATAGAATAGAAAAAAAAAGAACAGAATGATTCTGGTGGAGGTTGGTCAACCAACTAACCCAAAGAGTTGTGATAGCATCTTGTAAATCAGAAATACAGGTAAGGCGAATGAAGCAGAGACCTGCAATTAGATTTAAAAAAAAAAAAAATCAAAAGATATTATATATATTCATATGGTTTTACGTATCACCTTACATATGCATGAGAATCTGTATTTCATTTTTTTAAAATTAAAATGGAGGTATTTTTAATGTGAAATGAAAGTTTGAAAGATTTGGATAGTATTAATGTAAAAAAAGCAAGGTTGAGGTGCTAGATATGTTTATACATATATATACATATATAGTATATAGTATTAAAACATACCGCAAACCAAACAAACCCTTTAGTTGCAAGAGGTTTGGTTAAATCATGTTTCTCAAGATTCTCCAGAACAATATATTGAGCCTACAAAATTAAGAAAATCAGGTAAAATGATAGAAAATGCTCTTTGTTGCCATGAAAATCAAAGAAAGAGCAAATAGATACTTCTCTAAATGAAGTTTAGATTTTGAATTATGCATTGAAAAGTTTAATGCAGGAGAAATGGGCGACATTCATATTGCACTCACCAATGAAAGTTAATACAACTTAGCCTCTCCTAATTATAGGAGGTAGGAGGGTTTCTTGTAAAATGGCAGGTAAATATAATGTAAATTTAAGAACTCATAAACATACTAGAGCACCATGATGTCATCGATGGACAATGATGGTCCTGCTCCAATACTAAATTGATTCACCACAAGGGTGAAATCCAGAGGCCATTTTAATGAAGAATGCATGATATGAAAGAATTCAGTTCTGCCATGTAGCCATCTTAAATGCTATATTTTTTATAGACAAACATGACTCGAGGAAATATACCTGCTGATGATACGTTCCAGAAGTTTCTAAAAACTTCCTGTATCCATAAACTACCACTCCTGTGTAGGGTTTGAATCCAGTAGACGCTTTATCTACACAAGTAGCAGCTAGCTCA
The DNA here is from genome assembly GCA_003013225.1 of Phalaenopsis aphrodite. Lineage (NCBI taxonomy): Eukaryota > Viridiplantae > Streptophyta > Magnoliopsida > Asparagales > Orchidaceae > Phalaenopsis > Phalaenopsis aphrodite. Next base: position 704,013 of record NEWO01000105.1, on the reverse strand, counting down.
ACATAGGGCATTACAAACATCCTTGCTCCCTGAAACCAGATGTAGTATGTAAATGATCATATAACTTTACTGTAGCCTATTAAAAATTAATGGGGGCATTTACATACATAGCACACAATTCAAACATATATTTACATATCTCACACCTAATTTTCATATTTATACACACAACACTCAAACCCTTAATATCAAATCAAAAATAGCACTATTACCACTTTTTAAAAGTGAAATACACATTTTCATACATAGCTTTAAAACAACAGAATGCTATGTAAATAAAAAGTTTAGGTGTGAAATGTAAATACATAAGAATTGTGTACTAAGTAAATTTCCCAAATTAATAATGTTTCACATAATAAAATAAAGGCCAGTACAGCTAGTTTTATGATAGAAATTTGGAATTACTTCAACTAAAGGGTTAGCAGACTCCTGGAGAGCAAAAATATGGGGTTTGGCGGTATTTCTGCAAAACTCAAATATTTCAACTGTTTTTGTAAATGTCTTTTCCATACGAGGTTTAATAGTTTTTCTAAAAGCAATCCATCTGGACTTTGCAGCAGCGATCCATTTCTGTGAAAAGAAAAAACAGCATAAACTTAACATGCAAACTTTTTTTTTTATGCTCTAAAAAAGGTAAGAACGACTGAGTAGACTGAATACATAAAAGGGAGATTTACATAAACACCACAATTCTTATATATTTGCCCATCTAACACCTAAAGTTTGATATTTAAACTTATTAGACCTTAGTGTAGTGAACCTATGCATGAAAAAATATATTTCACCTTTAAAAAGATAATGGCGGTTGTATTTTTTATGTGATGTTAAAGATTTGAGTGACATGCATGTAAATATAAATGTTTTGATGTAATATAAGTAAATACATAAGAATTGTGTGGTATGCATGCAAATGCCCTTGTATAAAAAGGATCATTACAGCATGGCATCAGCATCCCATAAAATACAAAAACAATGTGAATGCTGATGTTAATGAAAAACTAACAAGGGTAAAAATAGATGAACCAAAAGAAACAATTCTATACAAATATGTAATTTCATTCAGCTTATATTCATCAACATACAACTTTTGCTGTCTCCAGATGCGGTTCAACCCATTTCTGCGCTTGGCCCAATTTCTCTGAAACCTGAGACAATGAAACCCTGAACTTCAACATTTTATAGTCATATCCCTGTTCCAAATTATAGGTCTTCGCAAAAGCGACAAATTCGTATTGCTTGATTGAGCACCTTTAGCACTGAAACAACCAAAGCAGGTTTTATGTGCTCTTTCCAGTTGGCTGCTACGATTTCCTGCTAGTCGTAAAAGCATACTTAGAAAAGAGCTGACACAAGATTTAAGATACCAAGATTTAAGAAAATACAACTCAATTTCTTTGTATTTACACATCTAACATCTAAAGTTCAATTTTTATATACATCGCCTTACATATGCATGAAAAGGTGTATTTCACATTTTAAAAGTTATAACATTGGTATTTTTTATGTGATATGAAAGATTTGGGTGGTATAAATGTAAATGTAAAGTTTATGTGTTAGATATGAATAGTAGGACTTGGGTGGTATGTATGTAAATGTCCCTTAAAGTTACCAACATATACAACAGCTTACCTGAGTTTGCGCTATACGATATGCAAGCCAAGGTGGAAGCCATGCTCTATGAACCTAACAAAAAGGATTCAAATTAATGTTCATGTCTAGCAAAGTTGTTTGGAAGAGAAAGGAAAAAAGATAATAGGCTATAGACTCAAAAGCTGGAAAATTGCATATAAAACAAAAGTTATAGTTGTTGTCATACCATCATGTGAGTTTTATAAATTAAACCAATTAATTTAGAGCCTGTTTTAAAAAAATGTGTTTGTTTTGCATTTTTTTTTACAAGTTTTTATTTTCTATTTCTTAAAAAAAAATTAACACTCAAATTTTTGTTTTTTGTGTTTTGAGTAGTTTTAAAATTTTCATGGTAACTAAATTTGTTTTATTTTAAATCAAAACATAAATAAAATAAAATAAAAATGAAAAATAAAAAACAAAAAAAAAATAAAAGGCCCCTTAGCATTTCAATAAACATTATAAAAAATAAGATAAAATTAATGAGTGACTAATTGTTGAAACTAATACGAGTCAAAAACCAACAGAAACACCTCGATGAATCAAAAATCAATTGGAAAGCATCCAAAAACCACTCAAACATCCAATTTGGAAGATCCCCATAAAAACACTCAAAACTCATCTAAACTACGAAGATTACAGCGCATCAGAAAAACACAATTTCTATAAATCCTTTGATAAGAACGAAACTCAAGAAAAGTAAATAGAACATAACTCCTCAGATAATCGAAAAATGGAATAAATATGGCTCGTAAGCTCACCTTTTTTAGTTCCTGTAAGTTTGTCGTCGCTTCCAACCGTACCCTCGCTAACTCCTCCTAACAGGTTTATAAATTGAAACTAGGTATCACATAAAAACAGATAAAACTCAAATAATATTATTTTTTTTGGGAAATTTACATACCTGGCACACAATTCTCATGTATTTACACATATCTCACACCTAAACTCATATTTACTCATATAGCATTTTGGTGTGCGTCACTTCTAAAAAGTAATAATAGTGCTCTTTTTTATTTGATATTAAAGATTTCAGTGACGTGTGTAAATATGAAAGATTAGGTGTGAGATGTGTAAATACATAAGAATTGTGTCCCATGTATGTAAATGCCCCTTATTTTATTTAAGAAGTTTAAGCAAACCTCTGCCATTTGAAGAGCACTTCCGGTTTTTTGAATTTTCTGCTTCTGCTCAACACCCTTTTTCTCAAGCTAATATAAAGGTTGGCAAAGTGTTAAATCATTAGTATAACTAAAAAAAGTGATTCTTCCATTGTAAGCAACACTAAATCCTACAGAATATCAAAAGAAACTTAAATAAGAAAGCGGGCTCAATTGGTACAGTTGTGTTTTTGTTTTAATGCAATAAAATTAGAGAAAAGTGTCAAAATAGTCTCCTTACGCTTTGCAAGGGTTAGTCTCAGAGTTTATAGAGATGTTAATTTAATCCCCAGACTATTTTAATATGGGTTCAAATAGTACCAAACACGAACTATTTTAGCCCCTAGTAAAACAATTCAGGCAATAATTTAGCATTTTTATAAACTCTGGGACTAAGATGATCAAATGTAAATAGCTAGGGACTATTTGGCACTTTACTCAATAAAATTATCATGCTCTTATATAGAAATATAAACCACTTTATAAGCCAATCCATACGTTCATGCAAATAGAGAACATAGAGAAGTGTACTTGCAAATAGGGGTGTAAACGAGCCGAACACGAGCGAGCCCAGGCTCAGCTCGTGTTCGGCTCATTTATATTTCGAGCTCAAAAAGTGTGTTCGTGTCGGCTCAATTGCTTAGCGAGCCGAACACGAGCCGTTCACGAACAAATAGTCGTTTTGACAACCCTAATCACGTAGCAATAAGATGTTAAGGATTGGGACAATATTTAAAACATCATTTGAATCTAATTTAATAATTTTTATTTTATTTTCTTCATTAATACTTTTAATTGATTATAAATCTTTGTAACATTGTAGTCAACTAAATTTTTTTTAAATACTACTCATCAAAGATATATATATAATTGATTAGTAGTCTTTCGAGCCAAAATGAGCTGAACACGAACGAACAAATATTTGTTTATGTTGTTCGTGTTCGGCTCGTTAACTCAGCGAACGAGCCAAACACGAGCTGTTCGCGATCCACGAGTTGTTTTGACAGCCCTACTTGCAAAATAGTAATCTTTTAAGCATATTCAGTTTGCACAATTTTATTTTATTTTTTCTTTTTTTTGAAGGGTGTAATTTATAATGATTCAGCATGCTATTATGTTGCATGATCTTACACAAATGATGATTGTCTTCAGAGAATTGATAAATGAAATTTTCTTCCATTTTATAATGACTTTTACAAGTTAGAGATCTGAAAAATAACTAAGCAACTCCTAGAAGACTTTATGAGGCAACAACATATTGGAAACAACAGCTGAGAAGTTCCTAGAGGGGGACAAAGTTGAGCAGCTCCTTAAGAACTTTATGAAGTAATAAAAAGCGCAGTTGAACCATGCAACACACATCGGGTCAACAACAATAGCTATTCCTTCCTTTAAACATGGAATGAAAATGGAGAAATGAAAAACAAAACAACCTTTCCATCCATCAAGAGAAAATTTACCCAAGCTTAACAAAAAATACAAGGAAGATTTACATGCATGCCACTCAATTCCTATGTATTTACATATCTAAAACCTAAACTTCAATTTTTACATACATACCAACTTACCTCTGCATTAAAAGGTGTATTTCAATTTTTAACAGCTAAAATGGTGGTATATTTTATGAAATGTGAAAGATTTGGGTTGTATAAATATAAAAAGAAAATTTTAGGTGTTCTATATGTAAATACATAGGAATTGGGTGGTATATATGTAAATGCACCAAAACACAAATCACGATGATGGCATTGAAGGCATGGGTGAGAAAAATACCACTATGTATGAACCTAGATATTATTAACCGGTAAAAAAACTAGCACAGTACAAGTTTATAGACAATGTAGTAAGTTCCTTGTGTTCTTTACTGGTCATAGATAAAACTAAAAGAAGATGACATATCCTTTGAACCAATTTAACAGAGCAAGCAATGCAGCTATTCCTGATAAAAAAAAAGAGGCATTTAGATATATAACACCCAATTCCTATGTATTTACATATCTAACACCTAAATATACATTTTACATTTGTACCAACAAAATCTTTCATATCACATAAAAAAATAACATCATTTTAACATTTAAAAAGTGAAATACACCTTCTCATTCATAGGTAATGTGGCATGCATGTACAAATTGAAGTACAGGTGTTAGATATGTAAATACATAAGAATTGAGTGGTATGTATGTAAATCTTCCAAAAGGAAAACAGGCAAAAAGAACAAGATGCTGGGAAGGGAGAAGAAAACCATCAAAACAATTTGCATTAAAACAAGAGCTGTTAAGGAAAAATAAATTAAGTGTAACAATTAAACATTCTGAACAGCAAAGAAGACTTACACTGCGCAATTTAACATCTACTTCTTGCACTTTCTTCTCTGCTTCTATGGTTTGGGCTTCCAAGTCATGTATTTTCCTGTTTTGCATGTCTATTTTACCTTTAAGCTCCTCAACCTGCCCAAGCAATCAAATTGAAACATCAGCTATCAAGGCTAGGCATTCCCAAGTCCTATGTATTTACATACCTAACAACTAAACTTTACCTTTTACAATTAAACCACTAATATTTCATATCACATCAAAAATACCATTATTTTAACTTTTTAAAAGTGAAATAGACATTTTCATGCATAGGTAAGATGACATTTATGTAAAAATTAAAGTTTAGGTTTTAGATATGTAAATACATAGGAATTAAGTGGTATGTATGTAAATTTTCCTTATAACCAAAACAGTGTTCTCTTTTGCTTAACCTTCTTCTCAAGTTCATAGGAATACGCATTGACTCTTCCCACCAGTTCTACTCCATCCACAGCCCCCTTTTTCTGCTGAAATTTATAGCACAAAATCTCATAACTAATTCAATAATAAAAGCAAAAGCTTTCCATGACAAAAAATGCATTCTTGCCTCACCTGCAATAATTCCACCGTCTTCTGCAGTGATACAACATTCGCTGCCATTTCATGAATCGCGCTCTCCAACTGTAAAATTTGTTCATCCTTGCTTTTCAAATCCCTCGCTTTCTCCGAACTCGTAGACTCTTAAACAAGAAAGAAACAACAAAATTACAGACTATATACACTCCAAAAAGCAACCTGAAACAATCTGATAAAATAGCTCGATCCCTCATTCCAATGTCCATCAGATGCACATCAAACGCTTCGGACGAACGAACAATAACAAAAGATGAAGGAAAGGAGAACAAGAATCTGACAAAACACCAAGGAGGGAAGAACAGAACAAACCTAAAGACGAGATCTTGCAGTCGAGTTGCTCGATCTCAAACTTAAGAACCGAATCGGAGTCCTCGGATCTCGACATATCGACATTAATAACACCGGCTTCCTCACTCGCCCGGTTTCCAGTAATCACCAGTGCGAAAAAGACCGAAAACATCAAAACCTTTGGAGACGCCATTAAGAAGCAGGAGGAGCAAGGAACTGAGAGGGTATCAATGGAGTAAGTACTTTCAACCCTCCTATGGCTGATGGCGGCGATCGCCGGATCGGTGAGGTTGATGGAACTGTGCAGCAAAAAATTTTGAATATATATATAAGTAGGCGTTAACAGTTTCTTTATTTACTTTTAAATTATTTTTCAAATTAAAAATAAATAAAAAAAACATTTAAAATGTAAATTTTAAAAAAAAAATTGGTGAAAGAACTTAAAGTTAATTTATAAGTTGAATATTTATTTTTTTTCTATTTTTCTTATAATAAAAAGTAATTAAAAAATAATTTCAAATAAAACCCAAATGATCTTTAAATTATTTTATTATTTTTCTATAATTCACACTTTATTTTTTAAAGAGTGTTAGTCTGACCTACTTATGAAGAAAAAAAAAGTTTAATAAATAGAAAAATTACATTTGGAAATTTGATTTTATATATCTCCCTTATATATTTATTTCACACCTAAAAATTTGGTTTGAATGACATTATCCTCAAAAAATGATGGTTTCTTATATTTGTTAACTATTTTTCTTAAAGCTCATCAAACTATATTTGATAAATTTCATTTCTTTTTTCAAAACTAAATTGCTCGTATAAAAATTTATTGTTCGTTAATAGTTTAATAATTTTAATATGGATTGAGCTCAAATCTAGATGAGTTGAGCTTGAACATAATTCTAAAAGTTGAATAGAATTCAACCCATTTCAGACATGACTTGAACCTAGATTCGGATATGATTCAAACATGATTATGAACTTCGATTCAATCGAAGCTTTAAGCCTTACTTATTCAAGTATTATAATTGAGAGCGAGAAATGTTTCAAATGTGACAAAAGATTGACCCTTGGGTTCGAACCATACGATGTATAGTGTGCTGTGAGATTTGATTTGAGATTTGTAACGATTTAAATTCAAGCAACTTCAAATCTTTTTTTAGAAAGCTTTGACTTCACGATATTGTTTATGATTAAGCTTTAATTAAACTTTTTAACAGGTTTCTTCACAAAATTTAAATGATACTATTTATGATCATAAATGATTCTAATAGTAAGGTGTTCAAAGTCATTTATTTAACAATTAAGTTGCTATAAGGGTGCAAGCTTATTTGATTAGCTAATCAAACAATCATAAACAGAGTAAGGACATCAATTGAATTTAAAATTAGACTCAACAAAGCATTCAATCTCCTGTGTTGGCTCAACACAACAATAAGCCAAGAAATCTCCAAATATAATCAAAAGTATAATTTCCATTCAAAATAAGTCTGCAAAAATTTTAATGGAACCCACAGCATTATATTCTTTCACCCTTTATTGGTGAATAAATATTCTTTTAAGGAATTATGCTATAATTTGATAATATTTAATCTTAATATAGTTTAACAACCTTTGAAGCCTTTCTAGGACCAAAAAATAAAATTCAAAATAATTTAGCTCTAAACTTATCTTATGGTTATAATAAGATAATAGATTATATCAATCATGTTTATCATATTAATCCTATAGTTTTAAAATTTTATAAACAATAAAATAAACTTAGGATTGTTTTTATTCAATTTAATTCTACTTCAAAGATTGAATCAAAAAATTGTCTATAGCACACTCCCTTTTCCTCCTCTTAATCCAAGTTGATCCAAGGCTTCCATCCATGAAGAACTAAGCCACAAGCTCCTCTCATCCTTCCAAAATTA
>NEWO01000105.1:653090-695974 GCA_003013225.1 Phalaenopsis aphrodite | reverse complement strand
AATAACTTACAAGCAAAAGCTCCTCAATAACTGCGCTGGCCACAAAATTATATATAACAAGCTATTAACTATTGTTTCAATATTTTATCTATGGCTTCCTGTACTTGACAATTACTATGCAAGTGTTGTAAGGATTTATTTGGGGATAATAAGTATTGAGCTCATTTTACTTTGTCTCCTCTCTCTCCAAATTTTTATTTTTTCTCATTTCACTGTTGGTCAGTCATAAAGAGAGACAACAGATCAATATCTTGTTAGCTAACATATGCTTTATTTCTTATCATAAGACCAACTTAAATTACTTTTTCTAGCACTCATAAGTTTAAACTAACGATTAAAAACTAAACTTCATTAACCTCTAGGCCCACTTGCATTCATACCACACAATTCTTATATATTTACATATCTAACACCTAAGCTTTCTTATTTGCATGCATGACACTCAAATCTTTAATATTACATCAAAAATACCACCATTACTCTTTTAAAAGTGAAATGCACATTTTCACGCATAAATTTAAGACACTAAAATTCTATAAATGTAAATATTAAACTTTAGGTGTTAGAGATATGTAAATATATAAGAATTGTGTGATATGTATGAAAATTTTCCTAACTTATATTAATATTTCAAAGATAAGCCCAAGCACATCCTCGACAGTCACACACCCCTTCTTATCCAACATCAAATAAAAAGGGGTCGTCAAACTCATCCTCAACAATCATGAATCCAATATCTTCATACTTATGATTTCAAATTCTCATATCACTATCTCTCATTTTAAAAAACAAAGAACTCTTCCTAAATCTCAAGCATCTAGTTATTTAACAAATGAAGCTTAAGGGAGTAGGAACGTTGCTCCGCTAACAAAAATTCAATTTTTTTTTAAAAAAAATCATAAACAAAATGAGGTGATGTCAATAAAAACTAGAGGCATTTACATGCATACCTCATAATTCTCATGTATTTAGATGTCTAACTCCTAAACATTCATATTTACACGCATACCACCTAAACACTTCACATCAAAAATACTACCATCACTACCTTATCAAACTTTGGATGTTTGATTTGCAAATACATAGGAATTATATGAAACATATGTAAATTAGTGTAAAAACTAATATCATCAATATGATCATTACTTACAAGCAAACACAAAGGTGGATGTAAAAGCCCGGGGGCAATTCCTCATTAAATTTTCCTAGGTTGCTCATCATTAACCATCTCACATATTTTTTTTTTTAGAAGAATGCAAGTCATAAATTTAATGCAGACAATATTCAATCCCAGAACCTTAATCCATTTTCTTTAGAATTTTGAATATGAATCCATATCAGGATCTGAGCCTTTACAAGGAAACCTAACGGTTGTTTCTTAGAGCTTCCTTTTTTTTTTTTGGAAATTTCTGCTTTTGACGACATTTTTGCTCTACTTTTTTTATGGCTGAGATATGGTTTTCCTGCTTTACAGGCCCCTTAATGGTAGTGGGCTTTCTTTTTTAGTTCCTTTGGGTATAAGTATTCATACTAGCTTTCAGAGTCATGCCTACAACCATTGGTGCGGTTTCCTAAGTTCTTTTTGCTTTAATTTTTTATACTTTTGCATGTTTATTAACGCTGTCTGCTTCACTCGCATTTGCTAGATTTCTTCAAATTCCATAAATCATAAATATAATATAAGAGTGCTAAATACTGTGCAACATAAACCAAAAAATGAAAAAAGGGGGCAAGTACATGCATACCATATGTTTAATTATTTAGCACCCAAACTTTCATATTTACATGCATAGCACTCAAATCCTTAACATGACATCAAATATACCATCATTATGAAATTTTAAGATTGAAATACGCCTTCTCATGCATAGTTTTATAACACTAGAGTGTTATAAGTGTAAATATAAAACTTTAGGTGTTAGATATGTAAATACAAAAGAATTGTGTGGTATGGTATGTATGTAAATTTCCCAAAAAAAATGTTATAAACAGTGAATGAATAAGACAAATAATATACACATGCCACATATCATTAATCCAATGAAACAAAATACTTTTTGGAGACAATGCATTTACTCAAACTTTTTTATCCCAACATTTTTACAATAATGTCCATAAATAATTTGTCACTTTCATATCAGTCTTAAATCTAAAGTCATTATCTCGGTACATATAGTGAACAATAAACAATCCCTTCCTACCAAAACACTGCTAACAAGCATATCTCACCTCAGTTTTTTGTGAACAAAATCACAGAACCTAAGCCACCTTTTCCAAATCATTAGTGTTTCTTCTCTTTCATTACAGCAAGTTCATATTTGTGTTAGCTCTCCAGATATGGGATGCACAGCTTCAAAACGTGACGATGAGGAAGCCGCGAGGCTTTGCAGGGACAGAAAGAACTTTATAAAGCAGGCAATGGAGCAAAGAAACAGGTTTGCTTCTGATCATATCGCTTATGCTCACTCATTAAGAAGAGTTTCAGCTGCTCTCAGTCAGTTTACAGATACTGATTGCGACCATGACTTTTTCTTCACCTCAAACTTAAAATCACTAAAATCAGAACAGATAAAGCCTAAGAAGAGCCCTGCTAGCCTGGTTAATTTCTTGAGATTAGGTGGAAATCCTTTAGTTTCTGTTGAGGAAGAACCTGAAGCAGAAGAAACTGGAAGGATAGAAAACTTCTATTCCATGGATCAGCATAGTGGGATCAACAATATGCAGTGGGACCAACTATGGAACCCTTTTCTCTCATTGGATTCTTATGGGTACGCCTCAAGCTTTGGGAGAATAATAGATGATGATGATGATGATGTAGATGGGCTTAGGCAGATTAGAGAAGAAGAAGGAATTCCTGAACTAGAAGATGTGGATGGTGAGGAAAATAAAGAAAATTTAAAGTTTTGGAAGGGTGATAAAAAGAATGAGAAGCCAAAAGCTGAATCTAAGCATGGTGGAGTAGAAACTAGTGAGAAAGTGCCAGAATTAGAGAATAAGTCACCAGGTTCAGAAAGTACCGCAGAATCAGAAACTGGAGGTACAGTGAATCTCGAAACACCTAATCGAAGAAAATTGGGAGGAGCAAATGGTGTAGAAGAAACTCCAGGTTACACTGTATATGTGAACAGAAGGCCGGCGAGCATGGCAGAGGCCATGAAAGATATCGAGAACCAGTTCATGAGAATCTGTGATTCTGCCCGTGAGGTTTCGGTAATCCTAGAAGCAAGCAGAGTTCGGAATTCTACTGTTTCAAGTGAGCTCGCAGGTAAAGTTATTCATGATAAGAAATTCTTAACATTTGTTGATAATATTTATGTTTAAGTAAAGTGTCAAAACAGTCCCCTAACTATTTAAAGGATTCATTTTAGTCCCTGAGTATATAAAAGTGCCAAATTAATCCCGAGACTCCTTAAATTGAGTCTGAAATAGACATCGTTGAGACTATGTCAGCCTATATTAAAAGATTCTAGGACTAAAATGACCCCCTGTAAAGAGTCAGGAGACTATTTTGATATTTTTCTCATTTATATTTATAATGTTGTACTGAAACTATAAGGATAAAACCATGGTTATCTAGCAACAGCAAGGATGATGAACCCAGTTACTTTTGTTCGTCCATCAACATCAAAAATCAGGCAATCCTCTTCTAATTCAAAGGAGGACAACAATGGCTTCTACTGCATGATCCCAGTAAGCCATAAAGCCACTCTGGATAGACTATATGAATGGGAGAAAAAGTTGTATGAAGAAGTAAAGGTGATTCCTGTAATTATGAGGATTAGCTCAAGAATTAAGTTTTGTTTGATGATTTACTACTAAAATTCTTACTGACAGGCCGGAGAATGGGTGCGAGTCGAATATGAAAGGAAATGCGAGCAGCTGAGTCATCATGACATTTATGGAGAGGAACCGTCTGCCATAGAACGAACAATAGTGGCCATAAGAGAACTTCACACCCACGTTAAAGTTCATATCCGTACAGTAGAATCAATTTCTAAAAGGATTGAAGCATTGAGGGATGCAGAATTGTGTCCTCAGCTTATGAAGCTAATCCAAGGGTATGTATCTCTTAACTTTATGAGTATCAGTCAAATGTTGCATATAATTTTGGAAATTTACATACCTAGCACACAATTCTTACGTATTTACATTTCTCACACCTAAACTTTCATATTTAAATACATAGCATTTGGTGTTTTGAACCTATGCATGAAAAAGGTATTTCACTTTTAAAAAGTGATAATAGTACTATTTTTATGTGATATTAAGGATTTGAGTGCTATGCGTGTAAATATAAAAGTTTAGGTGTGAGAAATGTAATTGTGTGCTGTATATGTAAATGCCGCTATAATTTTTTTGGATTTTAGATTCATGGTCTCATGAATTAATTTGAAAATAACGACTTGGTAGCTTATGAATGGAGAGATAAACACCTGGAATAGAAAAGGAATAAATTATAATGCTGCAAATAAATTTTTAATCGACTCTTCAAATAATAGATTTTTGAATAAGCTTAACCAATATACAATTGCATTGCTACATAAGGTAGGAACTACAGCATAAGGAAAAGTAAATTTTACAATAATACCTTAGGACTTTAGGAAAATCTCATGCACATGAAGTCTTTGAAAAATTGCATGAACATGAATTTTTTAAAACCTTAGAATAAGAAATTGCACGTGTAAATAAATGCAGGTCAAGTTGCCTACCCAAATCCTAATTTAAAACAACTTTGAATAACAAATAAAATTAGCTATTTCCAATTCTCTGGAATTAAGGTAATATTATTTATGATTGGCTATTTTAATTACAAATCACCCTTGTAAGAATCAAAGAAGGATTTGGGAGTAGACAAATCAGTTTAATATGTTGTTTTGGTGTATAAAACGCAATCAAATACAGAAATATAAATGACTTTCTAAATTGTATGCTTGTGCTTACTCACCAACCATTCATGCATTCACAATGTCTCGAAAGTGGTAAGTTTCAAGGCGTGAATGTTTCATTATAGATCATCCTATTAATCTCGATTTTTGCCAATATCTATTCATTTGGTGTCTATCAAGGAAATCCATGGTAGCTTATACATACTTTTAGGCTTTAGTTGGCTATGTTGTGATATTGTTGGGTGTTGTGCTTATTTATATAAAACGAAGCCACCATAAGTACTGCACAGCTGAATAAGCTACTTCGTAATTCATTATCTATAGTTATGGAATCATGAAGATGCGATTAACTATAGTGCTTTTTATCCCTATCTTTTACACCAACCAAAATTAATCTTTATTAATTTTTAAAATTGATGGCCCTTGAGAATGCTTTTCCAATTGTACAAAGCTAAAACTAATTTTTTTATTATAAGACTTCCATTGATATTATTTAAATCAATCAGTTCAAATTTCACTAAAAATTAATAATAAAGCCCACATCAACCAAGGCTAGAGTTAAGAACATTTATTAGAACACGCACTATGGAGATGATTATAAAATTGATAGCCGCTAAAAGTTGAGGCTTAAGAAATCCTTGTTTATGGTAAGTTAAGATATGAGGTGCAGCACAGACAAGTGTTTAGAGACCAACCATAAAATAGATACATTAATAAGTTTTTATCTTTAAGCCAGAGAATGTTAAGATATGGGGATCATTTTTTGACCTAACCTCTAGGAGCATGTTACCTAAAACTATCTATCTAAGCCCCACAAGTTTATTACATGTCACCATAAATATAATCTCTACAGGTGTATTACCTAAAACCAAATACCTGACCTATACAAATTTCTTATCTATTAGCTTTAAGCACTATATAAGGAGATGCTTGCATAGCGTTTACATGTATCCCTCAAATAAAAAAAAATAGTGTATGATTGAAAGAGAAACCAAAGGTGGAAAAGGGCTCTTTTTTTAAGGAATATCATTTTCTTCCTTAAAAGATGAAAGTGTTGTTAGTTTTGGTTCTATCAAAAAGAGAAGCTTAGACAATACTAGTTACAAGCTCTCTACAAAAGAGGAAAGAAGTGTAAAATTGCAAGAGAAATGACATCTATTTGCCCACATTCAACCTTCAAATTTATAGCAGGTGGTTATGTTCCCTTTTAATCATTGTTCCTAGAGAAAGCAATATTTATCATTATCTTCAGCTTTATATGAAGAGAAATCATTAATGTAACATTTCTTTTAATCTTAGTGAAATGTTTGATTATTTTCTGATCATGGATATAGGTGGATTTCACTAAACCGCATAACTTAAGCCATATGTTTACAACATTTGATATGTTAGTTCTCTTATCCTAATTTGATTGTTTTTTTTTCAAAGTTTCATTATTATTTTAACACACTCATATTTTTAAGAGTGTAGCGCATGAATATGAAATATCATTCACACGCATTAGCGGCAAGCCATGATGAGCTCTAGTGCTCCTATTTGGTGGGCTAGAGAGTCGTATTCAATGATTATTACCAAAACTAATTCCCCATGAACTATTTATATGAATCATGACAAAGATACTTCTTAAGTTTATTTGTTCAATGCTCATTATCTCTTGTTACATGCAGCATATTGTTTAAATTGTTTTTATTATGACAAAAACATACTTCGATGACTCAGCAAACAACTTATGCTCAGCAAGTGTTTCCAACATAATCTTCAAATGTTGTATGCTCGTCAATAGATATGATAAAAAATAACTAAGAAATTATCTAATATATATATTAAATTCATAATGATAATTGGTGTATTAGTGAAACTAAAAGGCGTTACCGAAAACTCATACATATATCTTTCGTTGAATGTTATCTTTGCCACATCATTATCATTAGCATTGAACTAATGGTGACATGAGCTCGAATCAATCTTGGAGAGCATAGATGATCTTTCTCGTTGATAAAAAAAAATCATCAACTCTTAACAGTATTACTGGTTCTTCATAGTTATTTCAATTCCATTTACTCTATACATGCTCTCATGATTCCATCACTCTTCTCTACAAATAACATACTTGATTTAATGAACTTCAACCAATCAGCCCTACAATTAAACTGCCAAATCTTATATTCTTTTGTCGACATCCTATATGGTTCTCTAGCAATTGTTAAGGTATCAGGTAGGGTTGTCAAAACGGCTCGTGTTCGACTCGTTCGCTAAGTTAACGAGCCGAACAGAACAAACATTTGTTTGTCCGTGTTCGACTCGTTTTGGCTCAAAATACTATTCATCAATTATATATATATATATATATATTGATGAGTAGTATTTTTTAAAAATTTAATTGACTACTAGGCTACAAAGATTTATAATCAATTAAAGTATTTATAAAAATTATTAAATTTGATTCAAATGATGTTTTAATATAAACAATATTTTTTAAATCTTGCCCCAACCCTTAACATCTTATGGTTACCTGATTAGGGTTGTCAAAAGGACTCTTTGTTCATGAACTGCTCATGTTCAACTATCTAAGCAAATGAGTCGAACACAAACATACTTTTTGAGCTCAAAATTTAAACGAGCTGAGTCTGGGCTCGCTCGTGTTCGGCACATTTAAACCCCTGGTATCAGGAACAATGTATCATATAGGAATACATGAACACAATCAATTACTATGGGATACTAGACAGGTCAAATGAGAAAGATAAGTTAAATATTGAACAAAAATGTGGATAAAAATTTACAGAATTTTATGTGGTGAAAAGTAATGTTCGTTTAGGGAAGGTAAGTATTAACCCGTTTCCATTTCTGCGCAGAATATTCCGGATGTGGAAAACAATGGCGGATAGCCATCGGATCCAAAAACGTATCATCGAAGACGCCAAGCTCCTCCCCTTTACCACGTTCAGCAAAAATCCATCGAAGGCGTCGCACGCTGCCGCGAGCTTAGAGACCGAGGTCCAAAACTGGCGCCGCTGCCTCGCCAATTGGATCAATACATCCCGATCCTACGCGGGAGCGCTAGCCGGCTGGGCCTCCCGCTGCACCTCGCCGGAATCTTCCGACGCCATCGACAATTGCAATGTCCTCTCCGCCCTCTCCCCATTCCGCGGGCGGGAGATGCCCCCGGTGTTCGGGATGTGCAGGAAGTGGTCGCGGCTGCTGGAATCAATAAGGGAGAAGAGGGCGATGGAGGGAATGGAGTTCTTCGCGGCGGGAATGGCGTCGGTAAGCGTGCAACTGAGGGAGGCTGAGAGGGCGGGAATGCCAGTGACGGAGTTGGCCTCCATGCTGGAGATGGAAAAGATGGTGTTGTGTGCGGGATTTTCGGTGGCGGTGGGATCGATGGCGGTGCTCGCCGGCGAAGCCGTCGAGGGGTATGATGCGCTGGTGAGAAGACGCCGGGGTGAGGGGAGGAGAGGGAAATGAAAGAAACTTGAACGGAAAGAGTAAGGTTAATTAAAGTTGGAGGCCATTTCATTGACTGAATTACTGCCCTGTTGTAAAATTTTTATAGGAATTTGAAATAATTATGTATTTTTATATTAGAATTTATATACAATATAAAGTTATAATGTTTTCGGACTTTATATCGAATTTTATTTTGTTTGAATTTAGAATTTTATCAATTTTATTGAATATCATTATGTAAAATATTATAGGCAAGTCCTCGATGTCCGTTGCTCGCCGTCGCCCGCCCGTCTACCCGCCGCACGCCGCTGCCGCCCACATCTTTGCATGACACTGTAGCCTGCTCACAGATGTCTGATTGTCGCCGCCGCCGACCAACTGCCTCTGCCCGCACGTAGTCGTCGCTCGTCCCCCTCCCGCTTTCACTACTCACCGTCACTAGCCACTAGCACCGCTGTCGCTGTCGTCGCCACTTGTCGGCTGCTGCCAGCTGCCACCGACTGCCACAAGCAACCGCCGCGCCGCTACTCGCCACCTGCCTCCTACAGTCGTCATTTGTCACCCGTCATTCGCCAATGCCATTAGTCGCCAATTGCCACCGTCGACCCCTGCCCGCCGATTCCGCCGTCTGCTGCTGTTCACTATCTTTTGCCCAATTAAATACATTTTCAATCTACTTATACAAAAAAAAAAATCTATATAAAGTACTTTATTTATTTTATAGTAAACAAAACAATTCGAAAGTATTTGAACAATATTTTAATGGCAGTACCTTCTACATTGCATTTCATTTTTAGCAAATCAAACAACTCCTTACATATCATACAATTCTTATGTATTCATATATCTCACTCATAGACTTTCATATTTACACTTGTAATACTCGAAAGGTTGATATCACATTAAAAAATAGCATTATTATTATTTTTTTAAGCGAAATGCACATTTTCATGCAGAGATTTGAAGCAACAAAGTGTTATGTATATAAATATGTAAGTTTAGATGTTAGATATGTAAATAAATAATAATTGAGTGCTAGGTATGTAAATTCCCTATAAAAATTTAGGGAAATTTATGTACATACCCAAATAATTCTCTTATATTTACATATCTAACTTCTAAATTTTTATATTTATATTTATAGTTTTTTGACATGATGAACTTAAATATGTGTATTTATTTATAAAAAAAGAGTGATAGTGCTATCTTAGATGTGGTGTTAGGGATTTTGTTGCTAATTCATGTAAAATATTAAAGTTTAGGTATTAAATATATAAATAAGTAAGAATTGTATGGCATATATGTAAAGGAATTTGAGGGAATAAATAATTGTCGTCTGTGTTGTTATGGGTAAATGCCATATATTTTATATTTTATTATTCAATTTTTTTCTTAAATTTTTTTTTCATATGTATATATATGTATATATATATATATATATATATAATAAGTAGACAAAAATTTAAATAAAAAATTTGCATCTGCATCAAGTCCACGTGCTTAAAATTTTTAAATTAATAATATTATTATAAAATAAAACTATTTTCATTTTATAAAAGCCTTTTTAGAGAATATACAATTTTGCAAATAATTTAATGGAATTGCATATTAATGATAAAATTGTGTAATATTATAAAAAACATTTTATATAAATATCAAGTGAGGAGATGTCACATATTGTTGACTTAGATAACTCTTCATTATTTTCACAAACTCAAACCCTTTAAAAAATAAGCAATAAAAAGATAATAAATAGTATAAGATCATAGATAACCAACACAAACTCTTTAAAGCATTCAACTTTGTAAAAATATTATTTTGGATAATCATATAAACAATTATGAGATGATGAAGAAGGCGACAATGGCTTAATAACAAATTTATAATGCTATTATTAGTGAACATTGATGTGAGCTTCATTATGCTAAATGTAATAACGAAACTTACGCTCTTTTTTTTCTTATTTGTCCTCTTAGACTCATTGAATCCACCTTCTTCACCTCACTGAGTGCACGGTAGCCTCACTAAATACAACTTTTGAATCTCATTAAGTTCATCATAGAGCTCGCCGAGACCACGTTATTAGCCTCATAGGTTTCACATTCTTAACCTCTAAATTTTATCTCAAGCAAACAAAGCCCGCCTTCTTAATCTCGCTTTGTTTCTTTAATGTTTATGTGAAATTCTCTTCTCTAAAAGGACATGCTGTAACATTTATGCTTGTGCATATTTACATGTTTTCTAAAGGCATGTCTTGTCAGCATTTCAAAAAGTCAAAAAACCATTTAAGTCTTCCTAATTTTCGAAGAAAGAATATTTGACAACGATTAACTTGACTTGAGACATCATTGTTGACCATAATAAAGTAACCCTCCTTCCCTAATTGTTGTATATATTTATTGCTCCTTAATATGGACAACATATTTGTATTCTTAAGTTTATACTTCGACATTATTTAAATGCTTTTAAACTCTAGTGTTGCCAACTCCATGAGCCATCAACACCTCTTATTCCTTATATCTTTGATCTAGCTTATAAACAGAGCCAACAAGATTTCACAAATTAAAAAATAAATGTTAAAAATAATATTCCTAGAAATACCTTTCTCTTCACTGTCAGGAGTGTGCTTTTATCCTTTTATTTTTTATCGTTGGGATCTTCATCTAGCAGTCATTCCTTAATCACTATCATGTAAGGAAGTAAGAATAGATTTGAAACCTTGTATATTGGTACCCTTTTAAAACCCTTCTAGGTGAATCTCAGTGCCTAATTTAGATAATTAGAAAGACCTTTGACAACATTGCACACATCCATCATTCATAATATTAAGTTAGTGGTTGAAACCTATTAGCTCACTTAGTCGTGGTCAATGACTTCAACCCATCGAACTACCACATTTTAACTTACCAAAAATTACGCTTTTTCTAGCTTGGCACATTTGACATGTTACCAAACACATGTCTGTGTACCCACAAACATGTTTCTTAATAAATTATTATTCTTAAAATATTGTCATATTCTTTTAACTGATTATATCTACACATTCTTTCATCTGTCTTTCTTACTTCACAAAAAATATTAACATATTCTCTCATCAAATTATATTAGCACAACATCTCAATTTCTAAATATATCCCAATGTGGCTATTGTGTTAAATCTCTGTTATTTTCTTAGATGTCAAGGTATATGATCTATTTAGACATTTATAAAGCATAATGAAATATCATACAACTCAGGGTCAATATTTATTGGTTACAAATTACTTTGAATTTGATCCTCGCATGTGAGTTAGGCAAGCAATCACTATGATGCGTTCATATATTCAATATTAAACGGTCTCCAAGAAATCCCTCTTCCAAAAATACTAATTATAATACAACTATTTTTATCTTCATGTTCATAAAAAAGTTTCTTAAATTTTATTTAATGTATTAAAACTCTTTATTGAATCACATCTTTAACATTATTTTTTTAGCAATATATTAAAACACTTTTCCTTAAGTTCTTATTGTTACCTTTTCTTATTATGATACTTCTTTTATCTTCTTATATAGTAGCCCAAGCACGATTCTTTTATAACAGTTTGAACTTTAAATGAATGTATTTCTTTTTCTTAGGGTATATAAAAATTTCATTAATTCTGTTCACTTTCTCAAGGAAAGTATATTGCAACTTTGGAATAAATGTAAAAAAAAATATGAAGAATGTGATAACAATGATACTCATTTTAAATCTCATGCACGCACAAACATTGTGCATTTTAAGTATTACAGCTGATAACTCCTTAAAAACAACACTTTTATTACCAATAAATAATTGGAATCTTAATTTGATGACATCCAGTAATAGTTGACTATAGTTGTTAAGACTGTAAAAAACACAAATGACTTTCAAACCATAGCATCTTAACATGGCAATCAAATTGATTAAGAGGATGAAATTGTTCATTGTTATTCCTGGATTTAGAATAACTTTTAAATGTATATAAATATGAAGATAGTGTTGTATTAAAATGTAAGGATTTTTATGGATATGTAACTCTACAAAGCATCTTTTTCTCTTAAATAATTCTCTAATTCTTGAATTTCTTGCAAAACTATGGTTCAAACAACTTCTCTAAGATGCAATTTAGTGAAGGATGAGTAGTCGAACATAAGAGTCTCTCACTCTTTGCGTGGGCATTCCGAAAATAAAAATAATAAAAAAAATTGTAAGGAGAAGATGACAGATTCAACGCAAAAAATTTTGGGTTGTCTAGTTATAATTATTATCATGAAGTCAATGATATTATTTGATTTAGGATTAATTATTTTTCAATTGTCTTGTTATGTGGTCAATCGCGTTCATGTAGTTGACCCCATTTTGTGGGATTAAGGCTTGTTGTCATTGTAATTCTTAGTTGCCTTATGCAGTCTTTCTCAAGACTTTAGCTTTAAGTGTTATTTTGGGATCCCTTCTGAGTGTTATTTGTCTCAAGTTTCTCAAAAATCATGCCTCTAGATCAGATTCTACATGGGAATATTTGTGATTCTACTAATAGTTTCTTCCATGTCTTCGAAATAATTTTAGCTTGCCTCATGTAATCAAGTTTGCTAATATTCTAATAACTCAACATGGATTTACCTTTCTTCACTCACAAGTATAAAAATAATGAAAATAATATTGACAATACTTATGTTTGTTTTGAAACAAAAAAATGGTCCATTTCTTCAATAATGGGAACAATTTAGGAGGCAATAGCTTGCATATATTAAGAGGCATCTCACTGATACTTTCTACCGAGCATTTCAACATTCCTTTACCAACCTTGAAATAAACTCTTATTCTTATCGCATCAACCATTTAAATATAGAGTATTTATAGCAATCAACTCTCATGAAGGGCCTGATGTAACACCCAAGAAGAGTTTAATCAATAACAAATATGAATTAGTATTATATTTCAATCATAATAACAATGGCAAAAACATAATCAACTATAGAGCGCAAAAAAAAAAAATCTATTTGAAAACAAATAGCAAAGGGTAATATTAAAAAAATATATTGTTAATCATTATGCTGGAGAAAGCCAATAAAGTAGCATATTATTATATATCAAGTAATGTTTAAAATAAGAAGCATAACACATACTATCATTAAGTGAGTATCTAAGCCTTAGGATGCCAATGCATAGACTATTAGTTTTGGATTGTGCGACCATAAACACACCAGTTAATAGAATCTCAAGTATGATTAAAACTCGAATTTCCCCTAATTGTGGTTTGAGGAGTAAGGAAGGAATCACAATGAGGCTTTATGCTAGCCTTTTCTTTGTCAAATGAATGATGATCAAAGCAAGATTGCATAGAGAAAAGCAAAAAATAAAAAAACTATGAGAGGTTAGATAATCTTGGCCTATGTCCACTTTAGAAGTATATTATATTGCAATAATGACATATAACAAACATAAGAATTCAGGGGCATGCATGTAAATTTTCCTAGTAAAGAAGCTATTAAACCCTCCTGCTGTGACGAAGTTCACACACATGCTCTCTCCCTCTCTAAAAGCTATCATCCTACAGCTTATTCCAGATGAGCGACGCGGAGGAAGATCGAAGCGGCAGCTTCGTTCTAGTGACGAGGAAGGGCGGCTATGGCCTCCCCACCGCTTGTCCTTCTTGTCTTCCCGTCTATCTTTATCTCCGATTCGCTAACACCGCCTTTAATCTACTCTACGACGTTTCCAACCCTGATTCCGGTCAGCAATCTCTCACCCTTAGTTTTGATATTTTTCTTATTTCTATTCCAAACAAAGAATGTGGCCATGGTTAAAGGCTTCCAATCTCATTCCTCTTTTCTTTTTTGGTTTATTCTGTTTTTGTTGGTCGCTGTTATACTTGTTTAGGGTTATCTATTTCTCCATGTAATTGTTAATCAATTTCTTTGCTACGTCTGCTTCCAGGTAATCCGACGCTATCATCCGATTGAGTGTTTTTATTTCTAATTTTCGTAAACTTGGTTGATAATCATCTAATATACTTTGTGAGGCGGCAGTGTCAGCAGATCAGATTTGATTCTTTGCAGCTCACGGCCAAGTTCCCGATTCTCGCCTACACACTCACAAGAAATAGGAAAGGCAAATGCTAGTGAAATGTAATGGACCCTTAATCCCATGTTGAAATGATTATTATTTTGAAGTGCATCTCGATGCCAATTCTGAGTGGTGAATGCCATGCGCTATATAATACGCAGCTTAGGGGATTGTAGAGAGTTATTTACAGGGAAGTAGACCAAAACAATTCCATGTATAAAGATATTTTTCTCCTTATTATCTAACCATGCTCGGAACCATATGACCCCATGAAGATAAATGACTTTCATGATAATGGGTGATCTTTTAAGTGATTCACACTATTATTCTTGTGTTTCAATGAAGGGAATCTTAGGGAGGTTTTTGGTCTCAAGATGATTAGAGAAGATGAAGAAATAAAGAACTGGCAGGAGAGAGGTAAAATTCAAGGGAAGGGGCCAGCTTCATTTTCTCATTTGGTAATGATGACTCATTGCAACCTATCTTGTTATTTTTAGAAGGGAGGCCTCCTAAAGAGAAGTAATTGGAAACTAAACTAATGATTATGAAATGACAACTAAACCGGTGAAAATAATCATGGAAGATTTACATACTTAGCACACAATTCTTATGTATTTATATATCTCACACATATACTTTAATATTTACATACATAGTCTCACACATATACTTTAATATTTACATACATAATACTTTGGTGCTTTAAATCTATGCATGAAAAAAGTATATTTCACTTTTTAGAAGTGATAATAGTGCTATTTTTTTGTGTGATATTAAAGATATGAGTGCTATGTGTGTTTATGAAAGTTTAGGTGTGAAATATGTAAATACATAAGAATTGTGTGCTATGCATGCAAAGGCCCCAATAATCATATATCAAAGCTTTACACCAATCAATCCTTGATTGTTTTGCATCATTCCCTTGATTATAAAGACTCTTTGTATGATGAGCGGAAAGTAAAATCCATAGTGGAAGGGAAGTTGGTACCTATTGGTGTGATTTATGATGATCTTTAGGATGATCTTCTTATAAGAGATATGGTTCAAGATGATTCAATAGATGATGATCTCTTAGGCAATGTAGATTAAGAGATTAAAGGTTAGGACAACACTTAAGAGCTTGTAGCATGATTGATTTGGCTTAGTGCAAATCATAGCTTTGAGATAGCATGCACTTTGTGAGACAGTAAAAAAAAAATTGGAGAGCCTCATAGGGGAATGGTGAGTTGGGTCGTTTAGGTGGGTTTATTAGCTTTAACTTCATGGTTTGACCAAGGATTCTTATAGGGTGCAACATATTCAAATATGGATGGTTATGCCTAGAATGACATGTAGAATCATTGTTCTACTGTAGTCGAGCATTGGACCTATGTTATGCATGCCATTCATGATTGATTTGATACATTGCTCATTTGCGCGTTTATTATAATTTACATTAGGTTTGTTGGTGGCCATGATGAGGAGGTCTGTGATAATCATACTCATCCTCATTTTTGCTAGAGTTCATTTACTAATCTCACCTAGTTCAGCATAATAGGTAGAGATAATTTATCACCAAGAGACGGACTAAATGCGCTAAATAACAACATATGTAAATCTTTCAATGTTTGCTAACTACAAATTACTAAATCGAGCTCTCATTTTAGTTGCAAACAAGACTTATATTATTCTCACTTGTTTGTTGAACTAAGAAGTAGGATTTCAAGATGCAAAAATTTAAACATGCACAACAAGATTGATTGATATGGATTCATTTAGTATTCAAGTAGTATTTGATTTAGAAATTTACATACATAGCTCACAATTCTTATGTATTTACATATCTCACACCTAAACTTTCATATTTGTATACGTTGCAGTTTTTTGTTTTAAATTTATTCATGAAAAGATGTATTTTACATTTAAAAAGTGGTAATAATGTTGTTTTTTATGTGATATTAAAGATTTGAGTATTATGTGTGTAAAGTTGAAAGTTTAGGCGTGAGATATGTAAATACATAAGAATTGTGTGCAGTTTATGTAATGCCCCAATTAGTTTAGGGGAAGCAATTTGGCAGTAAGGTGTGGGTGTTAATGGCAGCAAATCTGACAGTAGGCCGTGAGCTCAAATCAGTCACAATATAATGATCAGGCTAGAACAACAAACTCTGAGCTTAAATGTTTCTGGAATTTCTTGTGGGCTACACAATTTCTTGTACAATATTTGTTTAGCTTTAATGATTAGGCAATTTCTTGCTTGATCTTAATACTTTTTATATTAATTTCATTTTCATTTCACGTGAGGGCTAATCTGAAGAGCACTTCAAGGGGAAAGGGATAGAGAGGAGTCAGTCGGGATAGAAGAGACAAAAGGGGGATGGGAAGGGAATGGAGGAGAGAAGAGAGCTAATTTGGGTGAAAGCGCTGGTTTCATTCATTTTATCGATAATGTATCATTGCAACCAAAATTTGCTAATGTATTTCATGGAACCCACCTATTTACAATGGAATGAAAATTAAACTAATGAAAATGAAATTAAAACTAATTAAACTAGTCATAAAGCAAAGCATCATAGCACATGATCCATAATCATCCGACATCAAAAGCTTTTTGGTTAACCTCTTGGATGGTGTTCTTCTATTGCAACTTCATTTACTTGTATTAGCATTCGTTCATGACATTATAACCTTATTTTGTGAAGAAAGTTATTACCCATTGATATTTTAAAGGGGCATTTATCTACATAGCACACAATTCTTATATATTTACATAACTCGCACCTAAACTTTCATGTTTACATACATGCCGTCAAATCTTTAATATCACATTAAAAATAGCTCTATTATCACTTTTTAGAATTGAAATACACATTTTCATACATAGGTTTAAAGCACCAAGGTTTTATGTATGTAGATCTGAAAGTTTAGGTATGAGATATGTAAATTCATAAGAATTTGTGTGATGACTGTTGAGTATGTAAATTTCCCTATTTTAAGTAAAAGGTCATCTAGGCAAGTGCATTAAAGGACGCATCAATCCTTGTTTTAGTCATGGAAGAATGAATCGAAGAACTGCTATTTTTTTATAATTTTTAGTCTGTGGTTTTCTTCAAATTATTAAGATTTCATATTTCTACACTGAAATTTCTCAATCTTTGCATCTCACAGATCATGTTCCATACTTTGAGTATGGATATTATGTGGCATTTAACAATGAAAAGGGCGGGGTTATTGAAGCTCTAAAGCAAGAAGGTATTGCTGATTTGGATCCCAAAGCCTCAAGTTCCTACTTCTCCGAATGGTTGTCCACAAAAGCATTGATGAGCTCCTGGCTTTCTGCGGCAATAGAATATGAACTCTGGGTGGCTTCTGATAGTAATATTGCCCATAAAATATATTTCTCTGATCTTCCATGGTTGCTTGCCAAGGTTCTTTATAAGAAACAGAGTCGAGCTGTGAAAAGGCTGCTTGGGATAACAAATCTCACTGCTTCTGAAAGAGAGGAAGAGGTCTCTGTTTTTTTTCATTGGTAATGAATTTTCGAGTGATAAATGGATAAAAATAGAATAATTAATTATTCTGCATACTAACACATGTCATAGAAATTCTCCTTAAGATTCGTCAAGGAAGGATTTATTTTCCTCATGCATTGCTAGGGTCTCTTAAAAGTGATATGATCAATATGATAAATTAACAACTACTTAATTTGTATTCATTTATTTAGAATTTACTGTTCTTTTACTGTTTAGTTTATGTCACTTTTATTTTATTTAAATTGGGCATGATGGTGCTTCTTATTTTCATAAATGAACTGAGAGATTAAGGGATACGAGAAAATCTCTTCTTCCCTGTCCCCTCAAATCCAACAAGCTCTAAAAGTTTATGATATGTGCTATACCTTTGTGACACTTTCCTCTTTCCAAAAGACCCATTTAAAGATTGATATAATGGTGAGCCATTATTTGTTTGGCGATCTTTCACTTGTTTATCTTCCACTTATTCCAGTTGTTTAGTCATACCTGTCAATGCATAAGTACAATTGCATTAATTTTAATTGTTCTACGACTTGATTTGGTGCATTGTAGTAATGCTTGATTTTATGATCGCCAATGTCACTAATTGAATTTGGGTTGCCATTATAGTTGCCCATGTTTTGCTGTATTTGTGAAGTTTTTTGATTTTGATAAGGACGCATGTTGGTTCACGATGCCTTTAGTTGAAGCATCTTGACCACCATTGTGCTTGCTTGCAAGTGATTATCTAGAAATATTGTGAGCAGTCCATGTTACAATTCCACCACAGCGTCCATCATTGTTGTTTTCTTCAAGACTTTTGAGAGGTATCCTTTATGTCCTAGCAGAATAAAAATGATGGTGATCCCATGATGATACCTAAGTGAAGGGAAAAATCAAGAGAACTTAAAAAATTCATAAGAGAGTGAGAGATAGGGATATGGATTACAAAGTGCAAATTACAACAGGCAAGCTTTTGGATCTAAATACAAGAGGGGAAATGATACTCATGACTACTATCATAGAAGAGGATTTTGCAGAACAATTAGGGAGAAAGCTAGAGTGATCAAGAAATCAATTATGAATGGAGAATGGATGCTTCATATTTGAATAATTGTTGATTAGTTTTGAAAAATTATATTTAAAAATTAACTCGCTATTGAATGTTTTTTCAAACGATCTGGCTATATAATCGAGTAGAATCATCCTTGTCAAGTTATTTTTGAATGAATCGTTGGCGTTGAATAGTTCCTGTGTGGTATATTTTGTAGCAGGGTAATTTCCTTCAAAACATTGTATTGGATACCTGCCTAATTTTTTATAATTGTTAGGAGAGGGATGACTCTCCTTATAACTATTTGCGCTATTTTGTAATAGAACCTTAATCATTTTCTTATATATTTGTGTGAGAGCATGGATAAATTATGGGGTTTTTTCTTCATGTAATCACTAGTAGAGGAGAACATTTTGGACTAGAGCTTTTTCTTGATGTAAGACAAAATTATTGGAATCAATGAAGCTTTTGGACTAGAGCTTTTTCTTGATGGAAATATTGAAGAAAGAAAAGAAGATCTGTACTCTTAAAACTGTTGTGCAAGATGAATTGTTCGCCTTACACATTTTGGTCAATGAATAAGTGATCAACATCATCATCAACACATGGAGTTCAAAGAACTTTTATCTCCTCAAACCTAGTTAAGAGGTTGGTCTTGGAGAAGGTTCGGTACAGGGAAAAAAAAAGGAGGAAAAAAAAAAAGAGATTCGGAAGTGTGGATATATAGGCAATGTTGCATGCATTTTGTCATCACTTAAGAGCACATTGACAAGGTAATGCATGAAGTAGTTCCTCTTGATATTCACCTTATTATGGCTGGTGTTCCATTCCTATTGAACCAAGGCACGTCTGCTTCAGAAGGTTACAATATACCCATTTCATAACTAATGTCATTAACTGAACTATGATAGAAGTAGGGATTGCCAGCTCATGGTTATAATGGAGGCAAGGCAAGTCAATAGGAATTTAGACAATTATCAATGTTTTATTATGCTCTTCATTCGATTAGCCTAATTAGATGACAATGCTTACTCTTTAGTTTGAGCAAAATTAGAATACGCTAGAATTAAAAATTTGAATGGAAAAGCTATCACTCCTACTCTTAAGGAGGGCGGCCAACAACAACTCATGGAGTATTGAACACTTTTATTAGATTAAATGATTATTCCTACCTTTTTAAGATTAAATGATTATTTCTACATTACACAATGAGGCTGAAGATTCAACTTATCTCTTGTCCCCACTGCCCAACATTGGGATGTCACAATTTGGTGTTGGAAAATGATTGGATAACAAAATAAGTTGCTGAGTTATTTGAATAGAAAGTCATCAACGTAGTAGTTCTGCTTGAAGTTTCCCAATTGTTTTGATACAAAAAATGATAATTGGTGTATTTTTATTGGCTTCATGGCTTTGAATAAGATCACCATGAAGAATATGCACTACATTCCCCAGGTTGACTTATTGCACAAGCTGAAGCATTTATTTATATTACCAAAATTGGATCTCAAATTGGCATATCAGTAAGTCCAATCCAGAAGTAAGACACTGTGGGAGAAAATGTTTAAGACGAGACTTGATTACGAGTGAATGTAATGTCATTTGGTTTTTGCATTGCTAAAATGATTTTTTGTTTCCCACGAATTATATTTTGTGACTCTTCATGAATGTCTTTGTGATCATTTACCTTATCAGTATCCTCATCTAAGTTGAACATGGGATGAGTGTATCATCGTAGAAAGTATTGAAACTCCTCTAAAGAATTAATTATATCCAAACCACAAGAAGTTTCCTTTGGTAGGAACACTATACTACTCCATCAAGGAGGAATTACTCTAAGGGAAGTCAATTTTGTGTTTCGAAATGTGGTGAAAAAATAATATGTTAAGATAAGCACACACCTCCGAAGTGCCAGGTAATTTGGGTTGATCAATACACTTCTCAAGTTTCAATATTAAGCATTTTATTGTAAATGCATCTTGATGTGGCTAAACTTTTAAAATGATGTATAGCATGCTACGCGTCAAAAGCCTCCAATTGGATTCAAGGACTTTATGCAGCATTGTTTATCTTAACTTGGTCATATAGCAACCATATACGACAATATTGATCCCACGCATGAGTCATAATCTTGTTTTTTTTTTATTATTTATATTTTTTATTTTTTGATAGAACAGTTCTTAAGTATGATCATTTTCATAGCTTACAAACAATGACTTCTTGGGAACTAGAAGTTACATGCCTTTTTTTGTTGGGGGCATGTGTGGGTTCGTTTTGGACGCACTCGGAATTAATCTTTTTGGATTGAGATTCTCGACATCTAAAAGCTTGTAATAAAATTTTCTATATTCATTTCACTATTAACCATGCAATGCACAATTCCACCAATTGATCTCTATTTAAGATATGTTTAGTTTGACTTGAAATTAATCATTGAGCCAACACCATCAACTAAACAAAAAGATGGTGGTTCTAGAAGGACTGAAAGTTCACGAGATATGGTCGATACCTAATGGAAAGAAGATACGAGGAAGGAGAATCAACATAATAAAGAGGATTTTGATAGTATTGCATACCAGTTGGATCAAAATTCTTATATGTATATTTACTTCGCGATAAATGTGGAGTACCTTAAGCTATATTTGCCTTCCAGACCATATGACGATCCAAGAGAAATCCCATCACCACTTGAACATGGTGATAGGCTGAGAGCATGAGCTAGAGACAGAAGAACTTTTAAAGGTGACCACTATGACCTTACGAGGCACTAGGGTGCTTTATTTTATGGACAAGTCTGACAACATAGAGCTATGAGTGACTATGTCCTCACTTCGAACTAGATTCAATGTACAAAATTTTCTGCTACATGAGTGGAGAACAAGTGTCTTACAACCAAATAGTTTTTAACTAGATCTAATCAAAGCTATAAAAATCACGAATTAAATATTTTTTCGAACAAAATCTTATCTGGCATTTGGCTCATGAATGGATCCTTACCGCTTTCTCTATGATCTTATTCCTTAAAATTAAATGGATTGGTTGCTAATATGACATTTCTGATAACTATCTAGAGAGACATAACTCTTTTTTTTACCATTCTAACTTTTTTTTTTATTGGTAACATACTTTCTTGATTTGTAATTGATATCTTCTTCAATTGTAAAAAAGTTAATATTTTTTTTAGAAGTGCATTGAGGGGGATAAGTAAACCAATGAGAATGTTACTCTTTAGCGGTTTTCTTATTTGTAATGAAGTCTTAAGAATGCCGTGTTTTCTTAGAAGACACAGAAATAACCTCTTCAAGTTTCTCACATGTGCTTGCTAGCAGATCTCTTTCCAGTGACCTTGAGTAATTTTAGATAATATCGAGCCACCATTTTACTTTCATTCATTCATATGTAATGATAAAACTTACCTAGTAACCTTTGATTTAGTAGCCGATCATTTTATGTAATGACTATAACATTAAGAGGAGTTAAAAGAAGAACCAGCAAGTCCTTGTTGTATTAAACAAGCATGACGTAAACAAACATTTGATATAAATAAAATGAGAAAAAAATATCAAAATAATCCTCTGAAGCTTTGCAAGGTGTAATCCCATAGCCATAATTGTGCCAATTTATTATCCATAATCTTTTAATATGAGCTAAAATAATATCATAAAGGACTATTTCAGCCCCAATTTAAAGAGTAGGGGATAGTTTGACACTTCTATAAACTTTTCTACTAAAATAACCCATTTAAACAGTCAGGTGACTATTTTGATGCT
Organism: Phalaenopsis aphrodite; assembly: GCA_003013225.1. NCBI lineage: Eukaryota > Viridiplantae > Streptophyta > Magnoliopsida > Asparagales > Orchidaceae > Phalaenopsis > Phalaenopsis aphrodite. Next base: position 673,253 of record NEWO01000105.1, on the reverse strand, counting down.
TTACTCAAATTAAAATTTACAAGAATTTGCTCTCTCATTCACCACTTCAAAGGAGAGTTGGTCATACTCTCATATTAAAAAGTCTAGCTGAAGTCTCACTTCAGGCTCTTCTATCGCCAAAATTTTTCTTGTTATTTGTATCATAATATGATCTTTGAACTGACAACTCCAACTTAGTAATTAATTCATTACTATAGGATAGCTTCTTTCCAATTCTTTCTGTTTATTTGTTTTCACAAATGTTATAGTTCTCTGGCCATTCATTTGTAGATTATTAAGCTTTGCATTTATGGTTAACTAATTTATCTTTTTTTAAATAATAATCAAATTAATCCTTTTCATTTACAGATATATAGGAATGCAACATTAGCATTTAAGGCTTTATCTTTGCGATTAGGGGATCAATCATTTTTCTTTGAGGACAGGTACTACTTGATTGGTTTATTCTATTGATTTCTATTTTATTGGCCATTTTTGTCTATTTTAATATACTTTTTGTAAACTTGTGTACAATATTATAATCAGTTTTTGTTTGATCACTTGCAGGCCTACGAGTGTGGATGCTCTGTTTTTTGGATATGCCCTTTTTGTGCTTCATGTTCTACCCGTGAGTTCTATTTGAGTTTCTAACACATTATGGAAGACTAATTGTCTATAAATCATATTTTAAACAAACTTTTTACTGGGTTAAATGCAGTTTAGATTCAATAATCCATTCTATTGTTGCTAGTTATCGGTCATACAAGTGTATTTTTTGGTGTGATTCAGGACCCTTTTTCTGTCGATCGAAGTTGAAATCTCATTTAAAAATCAATTATATATGTGTTTTTTTTAAAAAAAAAAAATTGGAATCACAATGCTAGATTTTATTGGTAAATCAATGATTCTTCAAGTGCTGGTGTGCAAAAGTAGTCTTTCACCTATCTGGATAACTAAATTGCTCACAAACAGACTGCTGTTGCACTATTTTCAGTCAATCTATTTAGCTTAACCCCTTTTGTGGATGTCTTATCTGCGTCTCTTTGCCGAAAAAACACCAATTGGAGGAGTTAGACGAGCAAAAACCAAAATTTAATCTGCTCTTCACATCTATCACTCTCAACGAGTTTGGTTGACCAAACAAAAATTTTCGTAAAATTTTCATCTCTTTTGTAAAGAGGATATTTGAAACCTAACCTTAAAGAACCCGGTTTTCACTCTTCTTTATTATAAAAATAACAAAAACTGCGTTTGAAGCACATCTATTCCAGCTCAGCTACCCATTAAAATTTTGGTTTTTGTTGGACACGGGATGACGTGAAGGAAGCCGAGTTAATTTAGTATTGCAATGAAATGAGATTAAATTATTTGAAAAAAATGGTGGAAAATAGAAGATGAAAGGCAAAACAGAAAGGACAAGTAAAAGTCGGACATAAAGGAAGATGAGCAGAAGTGGAAGGAAGATGAGTTTTATATGAAGGAACAGAAGTGAGAGAAAGGAAGAGATCTTAGGAGGAGGGAGAGTATATTTATGTGAAAGAAAATCGAGAAAAGAAGAGTAGAAGTCAGAGAGAAAGAAGAAGGAAAAGGTGTTAGGAGGAAGATGATGGATAGGAAAGAGGACAAATTGGTATAAGGAATTACAATAGAAGGCAGAGAGAGCTAGGTGGATTCTCTAATGCATTGAGCAACTCTTTTTTGGAATATTTGCATACATACCACTCAATTCTTATGTATTTTCATATCTAACGTCTATGCTTTAATTTTTGCATATATGAGACCTTCCTGATGCATTAAAAGGTGTATTTCACATTTTAAAAGTTAAAATGGATGTGATATGAAAGATTTGGGTGGTATAAATAAAGTGAAGTTTAGGTGTTAGATATGTAAACACCTAGGAATTGGGTGGTAAGTATGTAAATACCCCCTCTTTTTTTAAAAGAAAAGTTGTTCATTCACATTAGTATAGCCGGTTTATTAGTGTATATCATCATGATGGTCTGAATATTTATTCCATCTATAAGATGTTTGCTAATATGTTATCAAGCATTAGTGGTACACACAACTCTATTTATCGGTCTATCCTCTAGCTTCTTTTGTGATCATTATACTGGTGGCTTTTCAACTTCATGATCAGTAAGATATTTGTGGTTTGAAACATTTTCCTTAATTTTTTGAAGGATTCCTAATTCTTTCCCTGACAGCCAATTAAGTTTTTGTTAAAATGATAGGTTTCAGTTATATTTTAGCTCTTCAAAAAGCCTGATGAGCAAAGTTGGCCTATTTTTTCAGGAAAGCTGCAGTTAGCTTTTAAGAAAATTTTAATGAAAGAATTTCAAATAAATATTACAATGCAGTTATCTAAAGAATTCATTGCTGCATATAGTGTAAAATTCCGAAATGAGCCAGAATATGGAGATAAAACTGTTCTTAGATTCAGAAACTTTATTAAATAAACACAATCTCTTCAATTAGTTAGAAAAAACATTAAACAAATTTGGTGAGTTTTAAGCGATTATGTTGCTGAGCACAAGGGGTGAATGGTAGAAAAAGAATGCAAACAAAATGAACTTTCTTGTGTGGGGTAAGCTCTATATATTGCTTTCATCCATTTTAGTTTGTTCATGAATTTTGCTCGAATGTAAATAGAGCCTGATTTTTTTTCCCTTTATTTTGCAAGGGAAATTGATGTACTATTAACTATTGACTTGTCAAACTCTTTTGGATGTGTTATTGTTTGCCTTATTTGGACTTCATCTCTTATGCATTCTTTGAATTCATTTTGTAATCAATGTGTAATTAAGAGTTATTTTATGAAAACGGTTGTTCTATAAAAGACTGATTTTTTATGGAAGATTCCATATTTTTTCTCTTGATTACCTTAGATATATTTCCTTTCCTTTTGATTCTCTTATATAGAGGATATTTGGAAGAGAATTTCAATATTATGTGAATATACAAATATTGCAAGCAAGGCGGTCTCCCATCATTATCAAACCATCACAAGCTCATTTGCATTAAGATTAGTACTTGTGATAATCCTAAAGCTCAAGATCTAAGGTTTTATCATTGCCACCACTTATCATTAGGAAAACCAATAAAAAAATACCACCACCAACCAAAGAAAATCCTAAAAAAACCAAAAACTTGTACTACTTGATTCTTCCTCACCATGAGCCGAATTCCTTTTATCACCACCGTAGTTGTCATGCCTAACCATGCCAAAAAATTCAACATTATAAAGGTTATATGGGATGACTTTAACCAATTTAAAATTCATTCTAAAGCAACCTTTATAATCACATCCATCATCATATCCGCCAATCAGAATATCTGATTTACTAAAACTTAATAACATCCATACAATTTATCCACCAAGTAAAATATATATTTAATTTGATAACTAATCATCACAAATAGAATTTATGCCCCTGAACATATCTTGTTTCACTTACCATATAAGAGGGAATTATATCTTATAACACCTTTTTAATACTTCAATATTTGGCTCAGCACACTATCAGAGAAGCAACGATAAATAATAATGTGAGTAATATATTTACTAGTTGCCGCCAAAATTAATAATGTAAGTAAGCTGGAAGCATATTGATGTGCGCAAGTATTTCTAAAGCCATTTGCATAATTATTGATATAATCTATTACAAGAGGTCATCTGTTAAGAGTTCATAGTGATATGAACTACTGAAAGAATATTATATTTAAGGAAGATTTACATACATACCACTATATTTTTAATTATTTACATACCTAACACCTAAACTTCAATTTCCACATATCATGAAAAGGTGTATTTCACTTTTAAAAAGTGAAAATGGTGTTATTTTTTATTTTGATATGAAAGATTTAAGTGGTATAAATGTAAAAAGCAAATTTTAGATGTTGGATATGTTAATATGTAGGAATTTGGTGGTATCTATGTAAATGCCTCTATATTCAATTTGAGATGTATGACATGCATCCATATTATATACCAATGCCACATTTTCATTAATCACCTAATCGCCATAACAATCAAACAAACCTCGAGTATTAGTCCAAACTTTATGTTCACTTCCTTAGCATTGAATTAGAGATCAGGCAGCTAATATCTTGTAGTGCAGTGCTACTATGTGCTCTCTTTGATTCCCATGAGGTGTGATTGTTGATTTGTGTTAACTTTCCATCATATTTCTGCAATCTCACCATGTTGGCTTGAACATATGCAGAAACTTTTTGTTACCACTGAAAGCCTTGTTTTTGGCGATAATGAAAATTTTAATTTGAATATTTCTACTGGTTATTATGCCATTAATAAGTTGTATTTTGTTTTTCTTCTCTTTTATATTCAAATCATAATTTTCTAGATCCTTTTGTATTTTTTGATAGATGATGCGGATTCGAGTCCTGTATCCCTCATCATGATAAGCCCTAACTATGTTCCATCTATATTTGGTACTATGACTATTGATCCAAAATTCTTTCTTAATTTTCCTTTTTTGTGTTGTTCTAAGTGTATTACATTGTCGCTAAATGTTCTTGTAGGTGTGGTTTCCATGTTACAACTAATACTTATTGAATCATTTGTAGCGGTGTGCAGAATCTGGTCAAAATTAAAAAATTGGACCGAACTGAATAAATTCAGTTGATTTGGTTTAGTTTCAAAGATGCATCTCAATATTCGGTTTTCAGTTATTGGTTTGGTTTTAATATTCATTTAGCCGAATAAACCGAAAAATAAAAAAATTAAAATTAAATAGAGGATTCATGAAATTAAATCAGCATTATACGTGTAAATAACAACTAACTTTTGGTTTATTCATAACCAAACCATTTAAGTTGAACCTAATTTTTGTTTGTCTTGCTTGAATTTTGGTTGCAATTGGTTTGACCAATTTTAAAAAATGATCCATACAAACCAACTAAATGCTCACCCCTAGTCACTTGGGCCATGATTCTTGATTTCTGTTTGTTTAGGGTTGATTCTCAACTAGATGAGCTATTTGTTGCTAAAAATTCTCTTGCAAATTGTTGTGGACTTCCACCATGACCTTCAGTCTGTACTAATGTCCAATTTCTTAGCATCCTGTGAGATGTACACGATCCTTACGGCCTCTATTTCATCGGTACAATCTTATTTAACTTTATGAGCATGAGTTTTTTTGTTGATTTAATACATACCATCACTAGCATCATTTTAATGCGCTATTGCTTTTGTTGGATTTGTTATCACATGCTTTATTTTTGGAAATATTGAATGATAAGGGTTAATTTTTTAGGATGATTATTTCATGGAAGATTTTTTTCTTTATCAAAGATCCAATATTATAGCTCTTGGTTGCTTTATATTTCTTTTCTTATTGTCTTAAGTTGTAAATCCTTGCTAAAAATAAATGTGCTTGAAAATGAATTGCAATAGAAGAATTTTGCAAGCAGGAGGGTCTCCAACTCCTCTCCGTTTAGCCACCCCTCTCTCTCTCTCTCAGTTAACTTCATCTTCTTCTTGCCTTCTTTGGAGGACATCTATTACAAGCTTCACTTCACTTTTTCCTTTAGCAAACTAATGGAAATTCCTTCTCTTCTTTAACAAGCCATAACAAGCTTGCGCATCAAGAAAAGTTATCTCTTCAAAGTTTCCATCAAAGCCCTTTACCCTGTAAAACAAAATATGGCGTGGTATGTAGCCCCTTTAATAATTTCAGGTTTTTGGAAGCTGTAGGGTTTATGAATCTCATCTATTCTAATTTAATGATGGAAGGTTTACAGACACCACTCAATTCCTATGTATTTACATATCTAACATCTAAACTTCACTTTTTAATTACATGCCACCTTACCCATGCATGGTGATATTTTTGATGTCATATGAAAGATTTCGGTGGCATAAATGTAAAAAGTAAAGTGTATGAGTTAGATATGTAAATATATGAGATTTGGGTGACGTGTATGTAAATGTCTTTATTTTATTTACCGTTTGTAATTCTGATTTCTATTCAAATTCTTTGTATACATATTGACTTAATAACTTTTTGGATCTGTTGGCCACATAGGATACATCGGCTCTGAAAGTTGATTTCTTGAAGCATGATAATCTTGTTAATTATGCTGAAAATCTGAAGAAGCAGTTCTTAGATGGGGACCGATCTGCTGCTGCTTATGTTCCAAGGTCTCGCTCTGATGCTTCAACATCAAACACAAGAAGAAAAGGTTCACATTGGAGTAAGAAATCAACCAATTTTTATTATTTATTTTATTTTATTTTATTTTTTTTTGGAAAATTTACTTACATACCACATGATTCCTATGTATTTACGTATCTAACACCTAAACTTTGCTTTTAATATTTATACCACCCAAACCTTTCATATCACGTTAAAATACTGTCATTTTAAATTTTAAAAAGTGAAATGTGTACGTGGTATGCACCTAAAAATTGAAATTTAGGTGTTAGATATGCAAATACATAAGAATTGGTGGTATGTATGTAAACCTTCCTTTTTAACTATTAACCTATTGCAGTCAATATTGTTGAATCATAGGTGGGGTGAGCTATTTTGATAAGTTTTTCAATGAAGTTTCTGAAAATATGATCAAACTCAATGATCTTAATATTGCTAATAATAAAAAAATATTTTATTTTTATCGTCGCTTTAGTAATAAAGAAGTTGAGGATGATTTAAAAAAAGCCAATGGTGGAAAATCAATAGGACCCGATGATATCCCAATTGAAATGTGCAAATATTTAGGATATTTGGAGTTTCTTAGCTTACTAAACTCTTTAATATTATTTTAAAAACTAAAAAGATCTCTAGGGAGTGAAAGATGAGTATTTTGGTTCCCATTTTTAAGAATACAGGGATGCACAAGAGTGTGCAAATTATAGAAGAATTAAGTTGATGTGTCATACTTTAAAATTACAGGAGAGGGTAATTGAACATAGGCTAATACGTGATATAAAGATTTCTCATAAGCAGTTTGGATTTATGTCGGGCAAGTCTACTATGGAAGCTATATATTTATTGAGAGGTTTGATGGAGAAGTACAAAGATAATAAGGATGATCTACTTATGATTTTTATTGATTTAGAAAAAGCTTACAATAAGGTTCCAAGAGAAGTTCTTTGGAGGGTTCTAGAGAAAAAAAATGTTGATATTCAAGTCATTAAAAATATGTCTACTAGAGTTGTTACTTTTGTTTGAGGAGGATTGATCAAGTATTTTTCTATTTCAGTTGGATTACATCAGAGATCGACTTTAAGCTCATATCTTCTTGCTTTAGTTATGGATCTTTTTACTGGACATTTGCAGGAGGATGTACTTTGTTGTATGTTTTTTGCTGATAATATCCTTCTTGTGGATAAGACTAGAGAAAACGTGTAGGAAAAAATTGAATTATGGAGGCCTGCTTTGGAGTCTAAATGCCTTCGTTTGAGTAGAACTAAAATTGAATACATTGAATGTAATTTTAATAGTAGTAACTCTGGTAGCAAAGTTGTAACTCTGGGTGATCAAATCATTAAAAGATGTGGATGTTTTATATATCTTGTGTCTTTTGTTCAAAGTGATGGTAATGTTATTAGTAAAATTCAAGTTGGTTGGTTGAAGTGGAGAAATGCATCGGGCCTATTATGTGATAGAAAAGTACCATTTAGACTGAAAGGAAAATTTTATAAGATGGCGAGACTTGCAATGCTCAACCGCACAAAATGTTGGACTTTAAAAGAGAAGCATAAAATAAGGTTAAGTGTTGTTGAGATGAGAATGCTTAGGTGTATGAGTGGCTTGACACTAAGAGATAAAATGCAAAATGAATATATCCATGATAGGGTTAATGTAACTTCTGTGGCGGACAAGATTAGAGAGAACCGTCTTAGATGGTTTGGTCACATTAAATGTCGACCATCTGATGATCCAGTTAGGAGATTAGATGTTTTAGATTTGACTGGTCTTAAGAAAAGGCTGACGTAGACCTAAAAAGACTTGGGCATATTGTATAAAAATGAGCTTAATCTGTTAGAATTAAATGAAAATATGACACTCAATAGAATGCAATGGGGGAAAAAGATTCATGTTGCCGACTCCATTTTTAGTAGGATACAAAGTTGTTATTGTTGCTGCTGCAGTTCATAGTGGTTGAATGTAGGGGGTTTCATAAAGCTGATCACAAATAGTTTTGATAAGATAAATAATGTTAATTATGTAATCATCCTCAAAAAAAAATTTTTTTTTGACAAAGGCTAATTTATAAAAATTATAGTCATCATCATTAGCCTTAATACAACTATTTGTGATTGGCTTTATTATCCTTTTTTTATATTTGTTCTTCTTTAAGTGTCATAGACGGTTAGATTTATCTTGCATACATTAAATTTATTTTTGTAGAATTTTTTTTACACTTATTATCTTTCCTTCAGTCTACCTTTCTTCTTTGTAAATCTTTCACTCTAATTTTACCGACTATTTGTATTGGTGCATCTTCTATCCTTTGTTGCCACTTATAAGTCATTTTTCCTGACCCTTTCTTCAAATTGTGCTGTTTTTGTACTATTATACTTATTTCTCCGTCTATTTGTTCTCAATCCACATGAATCTTTCTTAAATTTATCTTTTCTTCTACACTGAATTTGTTCATCAACAACTTCTCATTGTTGAACTCTCAATCTATGTAATATAATTGATATACGTGTAATTTTGCATAAGTTTCCCTTTATGTTTATATGAGATTCTCTTATTACATGATATGTCTGCACATATCGTTGTTCTTTAATTTATTTGAAAAGTCCAGAAGTCCTTAAATCTATCTTCCATTAGCATCGTTTACAACAAGTATTGGCTTATAAGTACCAACTTAAGTATCATATCATCTAAGTATTTTCTCCATTGTTTATGTCTGGCACTCAAAAAGTTACCCGATATCCTACGGATTTGAACTATGGCATCTCTAAATAATGTACATCATGGTACTTTATTTTTAGTATATTTAATAGGGAAGTTTGCATACATACCACCCAATTCTTATGTATTTACATATCTAACACCTGAGCTTTCTTTCTTGCATTTTTGCCACCCAAAATTTTCATATCACATAAAAAATATCATAATTTTAACTTTTAAAAGGTGAAATGCACCCTTTTATGCTTAGGTAAGATGGTATGTATGTAAAAATTGAAGTTTATTTGCCAAGATTCTGGTATTTCACATTCATTGTAATGGATTAAGTGTTGAGGATAATTTATTTTACAATTATCTCAAAACATCTTCGAAGGCTACAAAATCTATCCTTAAATTTAGGAAGATTTGCACGCATATTCCTCAATTCTTATGTATTTACATATCTCTAACGTCCAAACTTTAATTTTTACGCATATGCTATCCTTACTTCTGCATGTAAAGGTGATATTTCTGATGTGACATGAAATTTTTGGCAATATAAATGTAAAGAGAAAAGCAAAATTTAGATGTAGATATGTAAAAGCATAAGAATTGGGTGGTAGGTTAAATGCGCCTAAAATTTAATCTGAATACCATGACCCAAATTACTTTGGTCGTACTGCGATAATATTTTTGTGTGTTAACCAATCCTTATTCCCTGCCCTAATTGAGGTGATTTTACAGGTTCAAAGCCCAACCCTAAACCCAAGAGAGAAAAGACTGAGGAAGAGAAGACATTTAGGAGGAGAGCAAAGTACTTTCTTGGGGCTCAATTTGTTGCTGTGCTCGTCTTTCTATCACTCTTTGGAGGTGCTGATGGACCTCAATTGCAAGATGATGGGGATGAATTTGCTTATGAGGATTAGGGTTTCCTTCTTCTTCTTTTTTTATTTTTTTATCTGATTCAGCTCTTTGATACAGATTTGTAGGGCTTAGCCTTTGCTTCAGTGTGTGATTCAAATCAGTAATTTTTGTTTGGATTTTATTGCTTTTAGCCAAATAAGTGTTGGATTCTCTTTTTGTCTTTAATAAATTTTCTCAGGATTTTTATATTTTACATTATCCTATGTTCACTTATATGCATAGCAATTATGTATATATATATACTATTTATTTCTAATTATTTGAATATGAAGTATGTGAATATATATGTTGGGTGTCTTGGGTCTTCTGTTCATGAAATCGTATAGGGCATTTACATACGATTTCACCCAATTCATATATAGTTATATTTTTATCACCCACATCTTTCATATCACATAAGAAAAGAAGGGTTACTTACATACAAGTACTTAAAACGTTGTTACTTGTTAAAAAAAAAACATCCAGGTGATTTTCTGAACTATGAAAACGCTATATTTATATGCATCATGATAAAAAAAAAAGATCAAATCATTAAAAATTTGATAAAAATGAAAAATATAAGTTAAGAGTTAATGGTGAGTTTTAATATTTGAGCAAGAATTTAAATTTTTGATTAAAGTGTAGTACTGCTTCTGTAAATATTACCTCAAGGTTGCATATAGGTAAACATTGAAATTCAGGTGTTAGATATGTAAATTACGTTAAATCTTCCAAGTTGTAAAATAGAAAATAAAGCATCATTCCAAAATAGAAAAAAAAAAAAAAATACAAAGGTTGGCGCATTCGTCATCTGCTTGAATGCTTGATTGTCATGTATCTAGTTTTCACTTGAATTCAATAATTGAAATGATAGAATATGGTTTTTAAAATCTAGATAAAAAGCCCTTTTATTCTTTACGTCAACTGCATGTCTGCTCGCCTATCTTGTATTATTTAATGCTAAAATTATTTTATAACAATAATTTAGTTTAGTGGAAATTTATGGTTTAACAAACCAACACCTTGGATTAAGACATTATTAGTCGGTTTCTTTTACGGGTCAACAGTTTTTGCTTTTTCATAAATTATAAAAATATACTTAATTATAACACTATTTTAAGAATTAACTAGGGACTCTTCTCATTTGTTGCAAAAAATAAGCGTTACATAGGACGAAGGGAATTGGGAAAGCAAGAAGAGGTAAAGTAGAAGTGGAGTTAATGATTCATTGTCAACTGTGACTAGAGGCAACTAATGAGGTCAACCTTTTGTCAAATAATAGTCAAAATGACCTAAAAAGTCAAATGATCATATGCTACATTACATCATATCACTTGCGAGAGAAGATTCAAATACATGCCAATCAATTCTTATCTTCTTGAGATATTTCATTCCTATGTACTTAACCCCGTTGTTTTATATTTCTTTCTGCAACAAAAAGCTCAAATGTATTCATATATAGACCTTTATGAGCTCAATGGGCCTTCATTCCAATTTGTTTTCCCATATCATCAACTAAATTTGCCTAAACCTCTTGTGATAGAATGGTACTAAATTTAGTTGATGATCATTAAGAGGAAAAGGAACCGGTTAATTATAAAATATTAATGGCCCATTCCGCTCATAAAGCAATTAAAGCTTTTGGCACCGATGCGAGAGCTACATACCAACCACAGAACGCTTCATCGAAAACCTCCAAACATCATTTTAGTAAAAAGATTGGGATCATCATCATCATGTCTCATGAAAATTTTCATTATTTTAAAATAAATATTAAAATTGATATTTCACACAATTTTTATATATTTATATTTAATAAACTTTCATATTAACATAAATCTGTAATAATTACATGAAAATTATCATTAACATTAACTTTTTCTCATGCATAAATATATGACACATTGGATGTAAACCAAAAAGTGTTACACATGAAAATTACCCTAAAAATCCATATAATATCAACCATGGAAACAAAATTGCAAATTGCAACGCAACATCGAAGAGGAAATTATGTGGCTAAAACCTTGAGCTTCAACAATTTGCACAAATTTTCTTAACATTTATAATAAAACCCTCACGATGGAGTCGCAGACTATAAAGAATCCATCTTTAACAAACTTCAATGGAAGCCTTAAAACCTGAAAGAGAAATGCAATAGCGCTCACAAATTCATGAAGAATATAACGGAAATAAAGCAGCAACAACAAAACCAGTCAAAAGCTACAGTGTTGCTCCAATCAATTAAGCTAAAATAATATAAAAGCTACACTGAGCAAAAAGCAGCAGAATTCAGAACCCAAAAAAGAAAAAAAAAAAAACTACCCTAACCCTTTCTTTTCACTTTCCCTTCTTTCTTTTTACATATGATACATAGGAGCATCAACTACTCAAACTTTATCTACCCAAATCCCTAGCTACCATAACCCCAGAACAGAAAACCACAACTTCGTTAAAAAAAAAAATGAAAAAAAAAAGGATGGTCCTAAAAGTTTGCCTACCTATGTTAGTTTGGTGGAGATCCAGATCTTTTAACGGGCGAACTCCTATCTTCATCATCAGAATCACTTCCAGATGTACTCCTTGAATCAGAATCTGCAGAAGCAAAGCAAATGAAAATGGCTATACACGAATCACCTGAGAGCAAAAAGCGTTTAATAATCAATTGAAGTTACCACTGGAAGAAGAGGAATCGGTGCCAGAGCTGCTGGAGCTACTGCCATGACCATCATCCTTTTCAATCTCAACGGACGGATAATTTGTTGAGGTCATCTCTTCGCCAATGTCAATATCCTCGTCAACAGGATCACCTTTCTTGCACCTCTTGGCAGTCGGATCGTCCGCAATTGGTGACTGGAAATTGAAATGAATTGAGAAAAAAATGCTAACTAATATATTATGAAAAAATAATAATAACTTTGCAGTACCTTGTGGTTCGAATCAGCTGGAAGTGATTGTTCAATAGCTGATGAGATTGGAACAGAGGACACGGCATTTCCAGTCAAGGCTTCTTGCCTCTTGATCTTGCTCAGCATCTTCTTGCAGTTGTAAACAAATCTATCTAGCTCCCAGAGTGTCTCTGTGTCCATAATCTCGAAGTCCAGAACAATCTCATCGCCCTCTTGTTGAGTGTCGATATTTCTCTTCTTGACAATCTGTAAAACTTGATTCATTTTCTCCTCCGGCAGGCTTTGAAGTCCAAAGCTTAGCTTTTGCCTCTCTTCATAGCTCATAGGTCTCTTATTCGGATCTTTAGCCTTAGGTTTTGGTAGCTTACTTCCGATTGTTCTAGCAGTGATGGGATATTTCTGTGGCGGTTGTTGATGGTAAGGAGATGACAATGAAGGGGTATCCACTGGGTTGGAGTGTACTCGCTGTTGCGGAACTGGAGCAGGAGCAGGAGCAGGAGCTGGAGCTGGAACAGGAGCTGGTGGAGACAGAACAGGTTTCGAGTCTACTCTCATTGAATTTTCAGAAACATGATGAGGCCAAGAAGATAAAATCTGCTTCTCTTCCGCTTGTCTGGAAATGCTGGCCAACTGCTTCTCATACTTTGCATAGGCCGGGCCAAAAAGTCCCTCAAACTGACGGAGGAGAAGTGCAGCCAATTTATGCACCTCATGAGCTTCCGGATTATAAATAAGAGCATTGTTAAAGGTCAGTCTAATGTCCTCGGCAAACTCTAATGGTGTCTTATAAAAGCCATTTTTAAGCCTGGATCTCACTGTCCCGAGGTCCATGGGATGCTTAATGATCAGCCGGTAATCATGTAATCCCATCCCCTGCACATCTACCGGGGAATTAAACCACATACCTCCCTTGTGCTTCATTAGCCTCGCCAAGATCTGCGAGCTCTTCTTCATAATGCCAGAAAGAAGATTTTTAGAATCCATTGCAGCCTTCGTAGTGGAAGTCATAGCCAGCCCAAACCTCTCCTGGTTAGGCATCGGAGGCAGATGAGAATTTTTAGCTTCTAAAACCCTCATTTCCATTTCACTCAAGGACTCGGGTTGTGAAAGATGATTATGCTGAAAGGGTGCAGGAGACGAGACCTCCCGGCTGCTGCAATAAATCCCAGAGGCAGAGTATCCCACGGATCTAGCCGAAGACTGGAGCTCTCGTGACTCAATCCGGCTCGCGACGCTTCGTACCTGCTCTAGTTCAGACACTAGTCTCCGCTTCAAATCCCTTATACCTTTCTTCGACAAGTTTGAGATATTGATACTGACATAGCAGGCTGAAGCGCCTCCCAATTCAACATCCCGGCTGATAGGTTTCCAGTTGAATGAGGATGAATCCTCCGATAAGGCGGCTCCCGCCGTGCCCAACGCGTCTTCCTTCTGATTCCGATGATTTGTTTCATATGCCCCTCTGACGTTAGAATACGGTATATGGCTAGGGTTAGGGTTAGGGTTAGAATTAGGGTTGGGGCAAAGCCTAGGGTTAGGATTAGAGTTAGAGTTTTTCTTCATATAAACCTTCCGCTCTCCCCAATAAGACTCATTCTGGCTTGCCAGGATAGCGGAAGCCATACAAGGAATCGCCGGCTTCTCAGATCGGTTTGGATCCGCCGATTCTGAATGCGGTAACCAGCCAGATTCTCATTGAAAACAAGCTAGATCTCGTCTATTAAGCGATCAGGTCCTCATCGCCGGATAAAAAACCTGCGATAACCTTCAGATCCGGCGACCTTAGGAAGAGAAAAACAAGGTGGGCGAGGGCTTATTCTTTTCTTCTTTAGAGAACAGAACGAAACCCTCGGCGTTTGGTGCGGAAGAAAAGGTAGGGGTACACGGCTTCTTAAAGGCCTTGAGATCTGACCGGCCACATCACGGGCTGATCATTGGCCTTCTATTCAAACCGAATGTAAAATCCAACGGTTTTGATCTTATTTCGTCTGCCCGTAGTCCTGCCCTTCCAAACTGTCATGAACGGTCGTGATACTCCCTTTTTCTACACGTGGCGCGCATCGAAGTTAGGGCCGAAGTTCTGTCGCTTTTCTTTTACCTCGCCGATGTGAATTTAGCGTTTCGTTTGAATTTCGCGTGAATTTGCGCCGCATGACTCGTGCATTTCGTTCATGCTTACAATTCAGCGTGTATGTAGACCCTATTTCCACCGCTCGACACGTGGAAAATATGATGTAGTTATGGACACGTGGTTGGTGTCATGAGAGGAGAAGTAGTGGGTGTAGTTTTAGATTGTTCTTCTATTGTTTAAAATTAATTTTTTGGGGTTTTATCGCAACTGGCCAGCTGTCGTTAAGCGCGCGAAAATATCTGTGTGGGTGAAGGGAACGCGAAATGTCGACCAACTATTCGGACCGCTCCTTTGGGTGTGGGTCCCAAAAAGGATTGATGAGGTTGGAAGGCGAGAAAATTGTTTCGCGAGGAAATATATAATGAGATCATTAAAAACTTTTGCTTTTTTTGAAAGCAAAAATATCCGACAACTAATTTTGCCCCTTTTAGAAATGTTATCCCATGGCTATCTTATTGTTACAACTAGGTTGACTTGTTTAATAATTTTTGTAGAAAGAACTCTATTTTTAGTTTTTTATTTTATTTTTAAGGATTTAGCATAAAGTTATATGATCACGAGTTCCTCATGTGTCGTGTGGTAAGAAATGACGGGCATAAGCCCCTATTCACTCTTTGGAGAGAAAGGAAGCAGATGCAGCTTCGATCTGAGATGATTTATCATGAATAAGTGTAAGGGAAAAAAGATGAGTATGTCCCCCTGCACATCATAAAAGACGATCACAGAATCGTTAAAGTAAAAAACTAAAATGAAGTTCCCCAGTTAAGACTAGTTAATAGGCGGTATGCATGAGTTTCTCGAGCTCGCTTGGTCTTAATTATAAGGACCATAGAGCAGATTCTTTATACATATGCTTCTTCGAAATGGTGTAGAATAAACAAAAATAGTTTTAAACTTATAACGCAAAGAGTAATTACCGCATTAATTTAGAACACTAAATATGAAAGTGTTTTTCTTGGGATCTCTAATAGTATATTTATTTACACATTTAGTTGTATGTAGGTTTATATGTTTTTAAATTTGAAATAGGAAATAAGGAGTGATGTGTATATGAATCTTCTTTTATTTTTATTTTTATTCTTATTCTTGAGACGACCGGCTATTGGGACGCACGGTCGGTGAATTGTCATGACTGGCAAATAAAATTAGAGGTTAGATAAGAAATACAAAGATTGGGTGAGTTATAAGAACTGATGATTTGTATGAAAATATAAAAAAAATAATTGAGAATTTTGTGTTATGTATGTAATTCTCGGTCAAAGGGGAGTGACCGGATGGAGCGGCAAAGTGAGGTGGTCGGTCGATCATTTGAGGTGACCGAACGACGAGAAGGTATAACCCTTTGGAAGAAGCAAGTGCAGTCTTTGTGTCGGCGTTATGGGGTCATAATTTTCTCGAGTTTTTCTGTCTGTCAATAGTTTGGCATATGTTCTGATGATATATGATCAACTTCCTTTATCTCTCGACTATGGCATTTGAGCGTGCTAAGAATTCTTTGTTTGTGATCCTTGGTACGGTTCTACTCGTTGGAGTTGATCTTCGGGAGGAACTAGATGAATCATCCGGTTGTCCTCGTCGGTCGTGGATTCCCGTTATAGTCCTGGACTACTTATGTGATTAGCGGATTGCCTATTGCAGTCTCATGAAGTGAAGCTTTTCGCTCAGCTTAACTTTGTCAGCTCTGTGATTTTCTGCAAACACCATTGGGTTGAGAAGCACTGCACGCTTGTTAGTTTAGAGTGAAGCTGGAAAACGTGTCGTTGGGCTGCAACAGACCTTGGACGTGACCCTCCTTGCGATTGGTTGTCCACGACTTGACTACCTTAGAGCTGCTAAAAGGAGATTTGAGTTGAATACTCTGCCTGGATCTAAGACTTGTAGAGGCAGGTCCGCACTGTGTGCACTGACAAAGCGACAAAGATCCATTGTGCTCAACAAAAATTCAAATCGTCAAGATTGTATGTTGGCTTGTCCAAAGTGAAATTTTTTGGACGATGCACATCAAACTGTGTCAGGAGAGTCATGTTTTGGTTCTCGTCGTCACACAGGACGTCATCCAGCAAGTTTGGCTTAAGTATGACCCAATCGTTCGGGATGCGCATTCGCTGGATTTTATCAAATACATGGATCATTAAGAGGCATTGTCAACCTGGGAAGATAATCATATTCACTACTTCTTGGAGAATTATGACGTTAAGGCAGGCCAATCACTTCAGCAACCTCATTGTGCTTGTTGGTGATGGAGCGTTTACTTTGGCACCCACTTCAATGGGGGTTGAAGAAACTGAACCCGATTTCGATGGGGAGAGTGTTTTGTTGCTCATGGTTGAGCGAAAACTTGAAGTTGGCTTCGGAGTTTAGCGTCTCGAGGGTACACCACCGTCGGCTGCTCGAGAACAAGCCATCGCCGTACATCATAAGGCATGATCATGGACGTTGGACTGAAATTTCTGTTAAAGCTGTTGCTTTGTTAAGAAACAAGTGGTCACAAGTAGCAAAGCATCTCCCTTGAAGAAAGAAAACTTCGTAGCTTACTCATCAGCTGAAAAATATAAGAATAAAGAAGAAAATCTTGAAAAATTTTTATTTCTCATTCGAGACCTTGGAATCATTAGCACAAAACTATTTGATCTACTGTCAAGAAAAGCAGAGGAATTTGCCCCAAAAGGTATTGTTTGCAAATTGGATATTGGGAGAGGATTAAAATGGGTAACTCAGGTTAGAGAGCCCCAGATGGAGTAAAGGGATTGACTCGGGATTCATGCAGCTTCGATAGTATAGAAAACAATTAACAATGGAGATTTGAGGGTTATGAGTGAAAAATAATTTGATGAGGATGGGAGCTATGTTTCGCGTTTCGAGACCAAGGATTTGGTGGGTGGTGAAATGGTGAGTTGATGTATCAACAACAGTGTATCGTGGTGGCTGGCGACATGCTGAAAATACTGAGGGTGGACGGTGAAATGGCGGCTAGCCGGTGAAGTGGCAATCGAGCAGGTTCGATCGATGATGACTAGTCATTCGAGGGATCATTGGCGATAAAGCACTTTTTATATGTGAAGGGGAGTAATGGGGGATGCTGCAAGAGGAGGCTAAAGCTACGGAAAGCATAGCTGAATTAAAAAGTGTCGAAGGTGAGGAGAACTTGTATGAGATTTTAATATGACACGAACCTGTCGGGAGGCTTTTCTTTTGTTGCTTTTGGCAATATGAAAAGACACGATCTCTCGGTGATCGCCGATGGAAAGGAGAAATGGAGTAAATCTATCATAGTGCAAGTTCCCCTTGCATTTTTTTGCTATGAGCGTTTCACTAAAAAGCTTTTGCTCGGTGTTGCTCATTTTCTTGTTGACGACACAATCCATGTTAACCACACCTATACACAATACACGAAAAGCATAGCTTGATCCATATTAGACTGTTCCCAAGGAATATAACGTAATACCAAGAGAAGGAGAACTTGAGAGAGAAAGACTTGCCACCTTGGGGGCTAATCGGGGTGGTCTCTAGGCTCGACAACCCATTTTATTCCAAAAAACACGATGTACAAGTGGGAGAGCCCCAAAAAGTATCTTTTATTTGAAATGACCCTAATATTTACATATAATATAATGATTTATTTATAGATGATAGAAGGGCCAAAAAGTAAATTATAATATTACCCTTGCTTTTAAAAGGTGGTGCTCGATATTTTATTGTTTTTGTGTTGATGTGTTCGCTAAAAAGTTATCCGCAGGAGTTCTCCATAGAGGCGAAAAGTCCCTTGTTTGATTCTTGTTGGCCAAAGAAGAAAGTTGGTCCACTGAATTAAATGAGGTGGCCAAAGGAGACAACTTGGCCGATCACCTTAAATGAGATGATCGGTTACCGGATTGTCTCGAGATCCATGCAAACCATTATACAACGTTAAAGCATAAATGTCTTCATCTGAGTAGATCTAAAATTGAATACATGAATTACAATTTAGCAGTAGTAGATCTAGTTCAAAGTTGTAAAAATGAGTGATCAAATCATTAAAAAGAGCGAACAATTTGTATATCTTTTGTCTATTGTTCAAAGTGATGGTGATATAGATGGGATGTTATCGGTAGAATTTATGTTAAATGGTTGAAGATGAGGAATGTATCGGGCCTATTGTGTGAAATAAAAATATTGCCTAGACTTAAAGAAAAAAAATTATAAGATGATGGCGAGACTTGCAATGTTTTATGACACATAATTTTGGCCTATAAAAGAGAAACATAAAATAAATTTAAGTGTTGCCAAGATGTGAATGCTTAGTTGGATGAGTGGCTTAACACTTTGAGACAAAATGTGAAACGAATGTATCTGTGAAAGTGCTTCCGTGGCTTCAGTGACAAACAAAATTAGAGATAGTCGTCTTAGGTGGTTTGTTCACATTTAATGTCGACCATCTGATGATCTTGTTAGGATATTATATGTTTTAGATTCAATTTTATGTTCATAAATGTAGAGGTAAACCAAAAAAGACACGAACACGCTGTATAAAAAAGATGACATCAATTTATTAGAATCAAATGAAAATATGACACTCAATATGACACGACCTTCATTTACTCGCACTTGTTCGTGCATATCAAATATACAGGTGGATAATTATATAAGTGTACGTGCTCTTATAACTCTACTTGAATGAACATAAAATATAAAAAGCTAACTAAACAAGATTATCCCATTTTCTCATTTTATCACATATATTTTTTGATACAGAAGCATAAAAATGTCATCAATTTAAACATATATCAACATTATCAAACATGTTACATAAATTTATAAATGTCAGCATATATAACTAACGAACTAACAATAAAACTTGTGAAATAAATTAATATACGTAGAACAATAAATAAAATTCTTTCAAAGCAATATTTTGAATAATATT
Organism: Phalaenopsis aphrodite; assembly: GCA_003013225.1. Classification (NCBI taxonomy): domain Eukaryota; kingdom Viridiplantae; phylum Streptophyta; class Magnoliopsida; order Asparagales; family Orchidaceae; genus Phalaenopsis; species Phalaenopsis aphrodite. Next base: position 653,561 of record NEWO01000105.1, on the reverse strand, counting down.
GTGAAACTTTTTATTTTATAATAAATTTTATCGGTTTAATATATTTACTAAAACATGCAAAATGTTATAAAAAATAAAATACCTCATAAGAAATTAAATTTTTTTTAACTTAGTAATGTCAACTCAATCTATTATACATCATATCAAAAGTTACATAGTGAAAATATTGTAAATGATTTAGAAATGATACACTAACACCATAATTCCTTTTATATATCATAATTTTAAACTTGGAGTTCCATTTTCAATCAAGCAATTGTTTTTCGTTGCATCACTATACATAAAAATAAAAAAGATCGTTCATACTTGTACCCAATCAGTCATATTCTTTTTCATCAACAATATTATCATAAGAGAGAATTTCATCCTCCAAATCTAATTTCTATAACATAAATTTTGGGGATAAATTCAATAGTTTTCTTCTCTTTCCAAACATCAAATTATTTATCCCAACTTATCGTGATAATTGAT
>NEWO01000105.1:627882-650224 GCA_003013225.1 Phalaenopsis aphrodite | reverse complement strand
ATATATATATATATATATATATATATATATATATATATATATATATATATATATATATATATATATATATATATATATATATGATTAAAAGAGCAACTAATGACTCCTTACGCGTTAATAATTAAAAGATTACAGATTTGGGGTGGGTTAGTGGATCCACATTTAAGACAAAACAACAACATCAAATTCTTAGGGGCTCCACTGTCCACAATACAACTCCACGTAATAAGCAAAAATGCATGTAAAAACACAAAATGTATACGAAAAGAAAATGTATACCCAAAATTTACATGTATACCAATCCCGAAGACAACAAAATTTATGGAGTAACAGTTTGAAATAGAGTGTGCAATCCCCAACATAAACAACAACAAGGTCAAATCAATCTTGTATTCAGTGAACAGGATAATATTTGCATATTCAAAGTACGGCTTCATCCTGCAAAATTTAAACTTAAGAAGGCAAAGAAAATAAGTCTTCATAGAGATCCTGAAAGAATAGATCATAGTCTCTCTTAATTCAAAAAAACAGTATGTGCGGAGCAAGGGGTGCATCCAATCAATTAAATCCCATATAACCGTATACCGCAGACCCAAATAAAGAATTTAAAAAAAAATGAGAGCAACCAAGCATTCCAGTATTTTCCAACATCCATTTTATCAATGGAAGGCAAAATCGGGCAGAGGCATCTGTCCTCTAAATCTCCAAAAACAACAACAAGTCAATTTAGTAAAGAGGATAGAAACAACAACTTCACTGAAAGTTAGGTCCCGAACATATAAAACCCAATTCAACACAAAATCTAGCAAACATAAACTTTGCAAAGTAAGTCCTTGAGCCTTCTTCCAAGACTCAACGAAGTGGACAAAAACAGTTCCACCAGAGACATAATCCAACAGCCAGTTCATCCAATTGATAATTTCAGCAGGATGCAATGCCCAAAACCAGTAGCAAAGCTTAGACCGAAACAAACAAACAGCTTCCATCCAAGTCTCTAAAGATAGCTGCTGTACAAGATAACCATAAGCCAAAGCAAGCTTAATATCTAACATATGGAGCATCCAAATCATTACTTATGAGCGTATGTAACATAGGTGGGGGAACAATTCCCACAATAGCACTATGAACACGCCATTTTGCCAACCAATCCACAGGTTTATTACCTTCTCTATAAGTAAAACTGAAATGAATATTAAGTTGTTGCCTCTCTATTATTTGTCAAATGCTTCTTATCAAGGATATAATATGTCAAGGGGGTTTAAGCTTAGTCATTAAAATGTTAAACAAAGTTTCAGAATCAGTTTCCAAAATAATATCATTAGTGTTGAGTGTCACAACAATTTGAATAGCAGCAAGCATAACATTAGCCCCAGTCTCCAGGAAGAATTGCAATAGAAGGGGAGACAAAATAAGCAATCCATTTTCCATGATCATCACGAATCGGTCCATCCATACCCGTATAATAGGAATAATAACTCCCATCTATATTAAATTTAATCCAACCATGGGTGGGGGGTTCCCATTTAATCAAAATGGGCATCCTACCCCTTCCCATAGTAGTAGGAGCAACCTGGCCACAAGAATTCCTTCAAGTTTTTTGTAAATAAGCCACAACTAAAACAGAAATTGTAGGAGTATGGCACAGTGTTTCATATTTATGATTATTCATTGTCATCCAAATGAACCATAAGATAATAACAAGAAAATAAAAGCGTTTCTTGAAGGTAGGGTCGAAATCCTTCCAAATACTAATTACACCTTTAAATGTCAAGCTTATGGGCCAGGTAATACCAAAGTAGCAACCAATGTAATGCCAAACCTCTTTTGTAAAGGGGTAATTAAAAAACAAATGTGCAAATAGTTCAACACCTTTTTTACATGTATAACAATAAAAAGCCAGTTTCAAGCCTTTCATTTTCAAAATATCATCAAGAGGAAGCAGTTTATGAAAGTACCTCCAAATAAAAAAAGATATAGAAGGAGAGATGTATTTGTGCCAAGTGTAAGCATGTCATTTCCAAGGAGTAAAAGAATGCAATTCTATACAATAGTTTGGCAACAGAGGATCTAGTATTTTGTTTCCAAAGAGGAACATCTTTATCTTGAACACTTATAGATATAGTAGCAATGACATTAGCAGCATCACCCACTAAAGAATTTAGTATAGCTAAATTCCAACCCCCATCAATCCAGCAATCCGAGACCATCAACTTAGCATCATAACTCTCAATAGGCATAGTAGAAAATTTTGAAATGCCACAATCATCATTCCAAAAAGATATACTTCCATTCCCAAGTTCTCAAAAAATAAAATGAGAAGCAACCTCACGTGAAGAAATAATGGCTTTCCAAAGTTTAGAGTCCCCCACTCTCCACTTAACCATGGAGGGATGCATATTTTTACAATATTTATGCAGCATATATTTAGCCCATAAAGAGTCCCCAAACGAAATTTGAACCAAATTTTGCACATGTTAATATCAATAGTATGTTGCAATGTTTTAAAATCAAGCCCACCAGCACAAAGAGGCTTGCAATTATACTGCCAATTAGTCCAACTCTTAGAAGATCTAGAGCCCTTCCAAAGAAACTTATGAAAGATAGTTTCAAGATGCTTTTGAGTGCTCTTTTTAGTTTTTAGAACTTGCATAGTGTAAAGAGCAAGTGTACATAGGACACTTCCCAACCGAGTGAGCCTACCCCCATTGGAGAGAAAATTATTTTTCCAATCATTTATCTTTAGTTTTACTTTATCAATCACCTCATCCATCTGAGTTTGCTTGGTTCTGCCTCTAAGAATGTTAACCCTAAGGTACTTAATAGGAAGCTTTGAAATTTTACAGCCAGTGTAATTAGAAGCCCAAAAATGAGTATTAGAAGAGACACCCTTGCCAAAATAAATGGAACATTTTGTCAAGTTAAACATCATACCAGATGTGTTTTGAAAGTCGATCAACAAAGACATGGTAGATTTGATAGCACGTTTGCTAGCATTTAAGAATAAAATAACATCGTCTGCATAAGCAAGATGACTCACTACAATTTTGAACTGGTGAGAATATTATATGTAAGTACGGTCATAATGCAACTTATTGAAAAGCCTAGAGCGATAATCAAAGCCAATGATAAAAATAGTGGGTGAGGGGGTCACCTTGTTTAAAGCTCCTGCTAGCATTGAAAAAATCATGAGCTTTACCATTTTTCATCACACTGTAGCTATTATTAGAGAGCCACCTCTGAATAAGAGAGCAAAAATCTTGTTGGAAGCCTTTAGCCTGCAAAATATTTATAATAAAGTTCCAGCTTATAGTATCAAAGACTTTCTCAATGTCCAATTTGAGGACCGTGTTTCCACCCCTACATTTTTTGTCCAAATCTTCAATGATCTCCTGTGCTAAAAGGATGTTATCAATAATATCCCTATCCTTGATAAAAACAGATTGCTGAGCAGCAATAATTTTAGAAAGATGAGGCTGCAATCTGTTCACTATAATTTTACTCATAACTTTAGATATCACAGTGGTAAGAGAAAGAGGACGAAAATTGTCCCAGAATATCTTATCATTGCCTTTAGGGATAAACAAAATCAAAGCAGAAGTGAAATATTTACCAGGATTGTCTCCAAGGAAGAAGCTTTGTATAACAAGAATTACCTCCTTTTTAATAATCTCCTAAAGAATGTATATAGGCGAAGAGAAACCATCAGGTTCAGGAGCTTTGTTGGGGCAGATAGATTTAAAATGCATGATTCTTCCGTCATATATCTATATTTGATAATACATGAATACCAAAGTTTATGTAAATGTGTTCCTTTCAATGAATGATGCATTTTAGTCTTAATAAATAATAGTTACTCGATTTGATACGAGTAATATTAAACTCCCAATTTATTTGGGATTCAACTAACGATATTAGATATAATCTGCTCAAAAGTCCTACAAAAAAATCTAGCTTAATATCTAAATCATAATAAAGAATTAAACACGTGCAAACATAGGACCTATTCTTTCTCAACTTAAGTGTGCATTTAAAGTATTAATCGGTTCTAAATAACCTAGTCTATAATATTGCTAAGTTAGATACCATTAAGAGAAAATCATTATGATCTAAAGTTAGAATAGTGGAATACAAACAAATATTATTTCTTAAATATGATTTCAAACAGTAGTAAATATATTGCTAACTTAGATTTATCTAAAAGCAAGGAGTAGAAGAATAAGAAAGCATCAATATATAGAAAGAAAAAATAGGGAAGAAGAGAAAGGCGAGAGGTTACCATCATTGGCGGCTCATAGTCAGGGTAGAAGAAGATGAGAAGAGGGTGCGCTTGTTGCCGGTCTAAGGACAAGGAGAGGAAGGATTTGGTGGCTATCAATTCAATCACTAGGAAGAGAACCAATGGCTGAAAAGGCGAGTGAAGGAGAATGAGGCAAGGATGGGCTTCATTAGCTATGAGGGTAAGAGGGCTGTGGGTCATGTGATGCCTTAGCCTTAGAATCCTTAAACAGGTAGCTAAGTTGGTGAGGGTGAATGATATTGAGCGTGGGAATTTGCGTGCGATGAGCAAGCAGGAGAAAAAAAAGGGGAAAAACATAATTAATTGCACATGAGAAGGAAGGTGTCTGCAGCAGATCGTGCGAAGGGAGGGTTGAGGGTTGCGATCTCCTGTTGGTGAGATTGGACCGATTTGATTCATGTAAAGGCTCAGTTCAATCCTTACATGCCACCCCTATAAATTTGACCTCCAAATTTATTCCTTAATTTTAGAATAGTTGTGGGTACTTCGTGATTATCTCTTTGTTCAATCACCCAAGTTGCTTTTTTATTGTGATTGATTTTCTATAATATTCTAACAAAAGGGATAGATTGGCGAGGATGACAACAAACTCCGTGTTCCAAAACGTGCTATGATATTTCTTCATAACTCGAGTCTTCTTGATCACTAGCAGCTCATGTTGAATAATATGAAAGTCATCATGAATGTATATTATAATAAAGAAACTAAATTTTGCTCTCTCATGCCAGTCTCGAAAAAAGTGCTAAAAGTATGAAACTTTGTCAACTCTTTCGATCACATCAAAATGACCAATATATTGAGGCTGAAGTTTTCTAATCTTACCATTTTTAGTAACTACACACATGATTAAACCTTAAGAAAAACATAATCTACAAATTTTAACTCAATCTCTTTGTGCTTATGCTCAGAATATCTTCTCTGATGCTCTTGAGCAGCTCGTAGTCGCTCTTGAGTTTAATAGATCTTCTCAGTAGATTGATTAACTAATTCAGATTATGATAGTTTTCTCTCACCAACCTCAAACCAACATAAGAGATGTTTGCACTTCCTTTCATAAAAAGTTTCATATAGTGTCATGTCGATACTAGCATGATGCTATTATTACAAACAAACTACTCCAATAAAGTATAATTTTCTCTATTATCTCCAACGCCAAAAATGCAATATCTCAATAAATATTATAATATTTTATTAATGTGCTTCGACTGACCGTCTGTTTGGGATAAAATATAGTACCGAAGTCCAACCTCATACTCAAAATTTCACACTTTTTTTTTTTTTGCAGTTTAGAAGTAATTCTACTTGACTAGCTTCTCCGTTTAATAATTCTACTTGATGGATAGGAAACAAGTGAAATTTTTAAGTCTTTCAATAACAACTTAATTTTTATCTTGTTGTTGTTTTGATATAGGCAACCCAACCATGAAATACATTGCAATATCACCCCACTTTCATTTTGAAATTAGAAGGTGATGTGACAGGCCATTTGGTATTTGATGTTCTATCTTGATCATCTTGTAGGTCAAACGATCTGGTTATAAAATTTGCCATATTACTCTTTACACCAAACCACCAGAATGGCTTCTTGTGATTTTGATATATCTATGTACTTCCTGTATGAACGAAATTGGAAATATAGTACGCTTCTCAAAGTATCTCCTGTTGAAATCCTTCTTGATTCGGAGTGCATAACTAATGTGTGAATCTCAACATGCCTATTTGATCATTGGTGAATTTGGGTTTCAATTCATTATGAACATGTTTCCTAAGCTATAGTAGGTCTGTATCTTTCATTTGAGTTGCACAAATCTGATTTGCTATCATAGTTTGAATAAACATGTGATATATATTTCTGTTTGCTCTTAAATGTACTGTCTCAAGCTGAATTCGCTTCATCTTCAGGGCAAGTTATCGCTTATCGCTTCCGAGTGATTATTCAAGCTGCATAACCTGAGGATTTCCTACTCAATGCACCTGGGATTTCATTAATCTTATATGGGTGATGCTAAATCTGCAGAGAGGTTTTTCATCAACTCAAGCCAATGCTTTTGTTTCAAGTTCAAATTTTTTTGAGGGAAAATATACTTTAAAATCTTGCGGTCAATAAAGATTTCATAGCAAATGCCATAAATTTATTTTCTCAAAATTTTTAATACGAAAATAATGATATCTAATCCCAAGTTATGGAAATGATAGTTCTTCTTCTACGCCTTAAAGTTGTTAAGTGACATAAGTCGTTACTCTATTATGTTGCATTAAGACACAAGCTAATCCTTGATGTGAAGCACCACCATAGACTTGAAATTCATTATTCTTAAAAGAAATAGTGAGGATAGGAGCTGACACAAAGTAGTTCTTGAACTTCTAGCAACTAAGCTGCGTAGCATCAACCCGTTCAGACTATTGAGTGGATTTAGTTAGAGGTGCAACAATACTAGAAAAGCCTTCAATAAATCTTTTGATACTAACCACTAATCCAAGAAGACTACAAATCTCTACGACAATATTTTTTCTTAGCCAATCAATCATCACATTAATCATGACATAAATCATAGAAATTTCCAAAAAAATAGCTCAAAATCTACTTTATAAATTATGACATTTGGTTCAAAATTATAATGATGATGATTGTTCAATAATCATCAACTCCTTTACACGGTTGAAAAATAGCCATATCCATTTTGCGCATTTGAGGCCACTTTATATGTCGAAGTCTTTTCTTGATATAATGGAGCCACATGTTCCATTCAATCGGACCGAAAATGCAATTAAAAGTAAGAGGATACATCTTTAGAAATTGATTCATTATTCGATTCATAGGATCCACATTAGCAACCATGACCTGTAGGATTTTTAATTCCAATATTAACTTAATGATATATAACTTGCAATAATTACATGTTCTTTATCAACATTATTTTTCAATTTTATACTAATGAAGTTTTTCTAAACTGTAGTTTTTCTTTTTTTCTTTCGTTTTCCAAAAAGGTTCTCTTGATTATCATTTTTAACAACTTCTATAACTTCTAATTCAATAGTATTTACAACCACATCAGCTATAATATCGTCTTGAGTATCATTCATGATTTAACCACCAAAAGAGTTATCATTAAAATCTATATTTATTGGTTTTAAATCAAATGATAGAAATTATTAGTTGTTGAAATCTTGACATGAGGTGTGAGCCATATCTAACTTTTAATATTATTAAATTGCAAGTTTATGATATTATTATTATATGTTAACTAGTATCAAGTGCTTGACAACTTTGGTTTTCACCACATATTAATAGCTAGTGACATTTTTCCTCATGGATGTATGTTGATTGGTTTTTGAATTTTGTAAAGTATATTATTTTTGATATTATGTGTTATTTATCTTTTGATTTAGTTCCTAATACTATATACATATTTGAAAGCTAAAAAATTTTCCCTTGTAAATCATAGAAAATAACTATGTTATGACGATCTATTGACACAAGGAAGAGCATGCGTTTTCTGTTTTGATATAAGGATAAAAACTTTGGAGATAAACATTATGCCAAATTTAGGGATTAGAACGTTTGTAGCTTAATATGTAATATAGTGAAATCAAATCAAATGTAGCGAGTGATGTAAGATTCAAAGCAATGACCTGTCCTAACCTTCATTAGGCCTTTTGCCTTCTCTCCTTTGGTTCCCAAATAGAAGCACCCCAATTTGCACTCTAGTTTGTTGGGAAAGATGCAAATAGGGCTTTGAAAGTATACTCATAGACCTCTTGTTGATGCATTAACTCCTTATTGAATAAAAAGGAGAAGAATAATATATTTGCTTGCCTATCAATAGTATGCTAACGTGGGTTGTGAATTCAACATACTAACATTCAACATATGAAAGGATTGAATGAGAGATGGAAATATCAAGAATTCAAATTGTAGAAATAAGAGATAAAAATTGGGTAACCAAGATTTATAAGCGTGAAGGAAACTCTCTTAATTCTTAATTGAAAACATATGTTACATATGTATATACATTCCCATATCTCTAGATTAAGATTGTCTCTAATGTAGAAAAGATGTTGTAACTGGGTATCCTTTAATTAGATTGCCTAATATCATGCTTCATACTATAAATGCTTCATATTTATTACTTTCTATAACACTCCTCTCAAGCTGGAGTATAGATATTTATCGCATACAATTTTTAACAAATATAAGTGACTCTAGCTCTATTAAAGACTTTTGTGGAGATGTCCATTAGTTGTTTCCCAGTCTTTACATGAGATGAAAAAATCAAATTTTCTTGAATCTTTTCACGAATAAAATGTTAATCTATCTTAACGCGTTTAGTTTGTTCATGATAGACATGATTTAAAGTAATATGAGTTACAACTTGGTTATCATACCATAGCTTTGTTGGGATTGTCATCTTAAAACCCATTTCAGTCAAGAATTGGGAGATCCACATTAATTTACTCAAAATTTATGCCATTGCTCGATACTGTGATTCTACACTCGTTCGTGACACTATATTTCGTTTCTTATTCTTCTGCGAGATCAGCAAAAATACGATATCTAGCAACAGATCTTCGATCAATTTTGGAACTCACTCAATCTCCATTAGAGAAACATTCAATATTTCTATATCTATGATTTTGATATAAAATACTTGTTCAGGAGCCCCTTTGAGGTAACATAGTATCTGTTCTAAAGTTGACCAATAATGGACTGTGGGACAAGACATGAGTTGACTTATAATGTTAGCTGAATAAGCAATGTCAAAGCGAGCCACTTTGAGGTAGTCTAATTTTTCAACTAACTTTCTAAATTATTCATGATGCTTAAAAGACTCTCCTTATCGGTCAGTTGCTGAGTAGGAAACATTGGAGTACTGCATGGTTTGACTCCTAATTTTTCACTTTCTGCCGAAAATACAAAACATACTTTCGTTGAGATAAAAATATATTATTCTTGCTCCTTGATATTTCAATCCCCAAGAAGTACTTCAACGAACCCGAATCATTAGTGTTGAACTGATTTTGGATAAATGATTTTTCTGATAAGATTCTCTGCACATAGCTTCCAATAATAATAATGTCATTAACATAAATCACTAGTAGAATACTCCCAAATGCAGATTGTTTGTAAAATACGGGGCGATCACTTTTACTTTTTTTCATCTCAAACTGTTTTACTGCTTGGCTGAATTTTTCAAATCATGCCCGAGGACGTTGCTATTAATCCATATAATGACTTCTAAAGATGACATTACTTTTCCAGACTCCCTCGAGCAACAAATCCAAATCAAGGAGGTTGCTCCATCTATAATTCTTCTAAATGATCACCATGCAGAAAGACATTCTTCACATCAAGCTGGTACAAAGGTCAATTATTCATTGCAGCCAATGGTAGAAATAGGTGAACCGAAGCCAACTTAACTACTAAACGTGTCTGAGTAATAAATCCCATAAGTTTGAGCATAGCCTCTGACAACTGACCAAGCTTTGAGAAGAGCTAAAGATCCACCAGATTGAAACTTAACTGCAAAGCCTCATTTACAACCATCAACCTTCTTGCCAAAAGGCAGTTCAACTAGTTTTCAAATTCCATTTTGAATTAAGGAATTCATTTCATCAATCATCGTTATTACACTTAGTTCTCATCTTTCGGCTGGTGTAATGCTTTAATACCACTCACACTCTAGGTCTGAAAGATAGTACACGTCGACAATGCAGTACATGATGAAATTGAATTTATTTTGTATTTTCAAAAGAATGATTGTATGTAAATAATAACATGAATAAATAAGAACATATAAATTTCATTCCATAATTTGTAGTCTGTTGGTACAATTAAAAGAAAAATATGATACAGACTGAATTATACTAAAATGAGAATAGGGAACAACTACTTAGACAAAAAAAATACAGTAGCTAAAGTAAATACTAAAAAAATTCAAATTAGAAAATCTAAAATTTCCAAGTCTGCTCTTGTGGAGACGGGTCCCGCTGGTGGCCGATGATAATTAGTCATGAAAAATATCAACGAGTGAGTTTCACAATCAAACTCAATAAAGACAATAAATAAGAACTATTACTACGTGCATATATAATATCATAAGACAACAAGAGAGTGATAAACAAAATATGTTCAACCATCTCAAGGAAACATGCAATCAATTTAAATCAAGTTTCTTTTTTTTTAGTTTTTCATTTATATTTTTATAGTTGGTTTTAACAGACACCTTGAAACTGTGAATTTCAATACCAACCTAAGAAAACCAAGCGATTCCCTATAGAGTCGTCACTCTGTGGGTCTGTTGGCTCTGCTAACCATTATTTAAAAGGGTTCCATGATCTATACGCTATCACACAAGCATACAAATTTTTACACAAGCATAACATATAAGAATGATACAAATTCATACAAGTAGAATGCAGGAGAGATATCATAACTGCAGGATTAATTAAAATATTCAGGAAACTTTATAACAATAAATTAAGACAACTGATTATTTCATTATGAACAATAAATGAAATCTATAAAAAAATTAAGTAGGAAGGGTATGACTGACAATCATATCTACCAATAACAATGATTAATGCCCCCAACTAGGAAGGGTATATTCATCCTTTAATAAGAAATAATTACTTATCTCGAGGTGATGAATAGGATACTTCTACGAATTCAACGATTCTACTAGCGATTCTATACAATTTAGAATTCAACATGTGATTATTTATACAATTAAAGTCATTGAACATAATTATTTATTAGATTAGATGCAACTTAATTAATAAATGTATATTATATTCTTGAAAAAAAAAGATATAAATTTAATTAATCTTTCCAATAACTTATAATAATAAAATAAAAGAACAAGTTTACTTTATATATAATAATAATAATAATAATAATGAAAAAGATGGCATTGGTTTCGGGAGGCTCTGCTAGGATTTTTGACGATGATGGTTTTCGGCATTTTCTTCCTTAGTGATTTCAACAGGTATGGAGGGACCTTCCTTCGCTGAGGTGGTTGCTAGGAGTGGGGTCAATGTGGCTCTCAACTCTAAAAACTATGTTTTTTCACAATAATATCATGATACATTAAACGAGAATGGTTGTCAATAGTTTGTGAGAAAATATGGGAAAAAGACCGATAAACCAGCCGTTTTTCTTTCGAAAAATGATATAAGTGACCTCTCTTTATCTTGTAAATTCTCTTTGGTGGGAAAATTTGTCCATGAGCATCCGAAAATGGAGATTTTTCTTGCGACTTTTGAGAACCTTCGATTGTTAGGGGATTGGAAGGTAGGTCTCTTAGACGGTTGACACATTCTCATCCAAGCAGAGAGAAGACTATGCTTGGATTTTTACTAAGAAGTTCCTAAAGATTGATAACAACAGTATGAAATTGCTTAAGTGGTATGTGGATTTCGATCCGCAAACTGAACCACCCATTGTCCCTATCTGGTTTCGTTTCTCAGGTCTAAAGCTGCACCTCTTTAACCTGGAAATTCTCTTCTCTCTTGTAGTTTCTTTTTTTGGGCATCCCATGAAGATGGATGTGCCGATCTTCAATCTCACCAGTCCTTCTGCAGCTAGAGTGTTAGAGGAAATGGACATTACACAATCAGTGCCCGAGGAAGTTTGGATAGGTTCAGTCTATAATGGTTATTGACATAAAGTGGTGGTTGAGCAAAATCCTCACTATTGCAACAATAGTAGAATGTTTGGGCATCTTATGGATAATTTTTATATTTTACACTCAAAACTCAAGTACGCTTCTTTTCGAAAGGTTGGAGGCTGAGGGAAATGTGGAAAACGGGGCTTTTGCAAATTAGACAATGGATGCCAATATTGGTGAAACTGATCCATTTAAAAATTTAAGGGAGTTGCAAATGACACCTTTGATTTGATTGGCAATTAGGTGACTGATGCTGGCATGGAGTTGAGAGAATGCAATGGCGGGGAGTTGGTAACTAAGAGATCAGAATCTCATCATTGTGAGGAATTACATGGAGATGATGGTCAATTGGTAGTTGGACAACTTGTAGCAATTGGTGGGATGCTCTCTGAGGAGCCGGTTTACCCAGTAATAAGTGATAACAGGGCCTTTGAGGTTTCTATAGAGCTGGGCTTAGAATGAGCTAGAACTGACTTAGTGGAGGAATTGTCTACTCAAAAATCTAGAAGAAGGAAAAAGGGGAAGCAGGAATTGAAGAACAGGGCCTTTGAGGTTTCTATAGAGCTGGGCTTAGAATGAGCTAGAACTGACTTAGAGAGGAATTGTCTACTCAAAAATCTAGAAGAAGGAAAAAGGGGAAGCAAGAATTGAAGAATTTGAGGAGCAATAACATTATACATAGAGTTTCTCAATCTTGGTCTGATGGTGATAATGGGTTTCTCCTCCCTAGAATAATTAGGAGAGGGCTGCCTTTGCAGTATGATTAATATGTTTATTTGGAATATCAGGGGAATTGCGGACCCCACTTGGTAAGGGTCCATAAACTTTGGGTTTTTGCCATTCTTGAGCCTCTGATTAATACAAACAAAAATAGTGTTGTGAAGAAGTTTGGCTATTTTAATTTTACTTCTAATATGAACAATAAAATCTGGCTTTTCTGGAGGAAAGAGGTAAATATCAATATTTTGGTGGATGACCTTCAATTTTTACATGTGATGTTTGATCTAGGCCCAATCAAAGAATATGTTACTTTTGTTTATGCAAGCTCAAACTACCTCGGTTCCCTGTGGGTTCGATACTCATGACTAAAAGAAAGTCCTATATTTCTTGAATGATATATGCACTTGCATTAACATCTATTGTGAAGTGATTTAACGTGAAAAGTTAAGTTATTAAATTTATAAAATATATTTTAAAAATTATAATATTTAAATCCTAAATCACTAAGTGTACCGAGGTGAAAGTAGTGGTCAAGTTTTTGGCGCCGTTGCCGGAGAATCACAACGGTAGAACTTTTTCGGGGGGAATTTTAATTGAATCTGTAAGACTTATATTTGGAAATTGTGAATCTGTAAGACTTATATGTGGAAATTGTGAATCTGTAAGACTTATATGTGGAAATTGTATTGTTTATATAAAATGATTAGTATATTGCGTGCCTTTATTTTTTTAAAAAAGCTGAAAAATACCAAAAAATATAATAATTTTGAGTGGTAGAAATCTATCATATTAGTCAAATCTTTAGTATTGAATGCTTAGTTCAGGAGCTACAAACCTTGAACCATACAACTCAGAATTAGAGAGTTAAAAAGATTAAAAAATAAAAAAGTCTTCAAAAACTCATTGTAGAAATGACAGATCAAAATCATGGAAACTCATATATGGGTTGTAATGTTAACAGATCTTTAAGGGATTATGAGAACCCTACAGTAAATGAAATTCACTTATGCATATAAAATCCCGCTGTAGAGCCAAATAATTTTGAACTTAAGCCTGCAATTATTCAGATAGTGATCAATAATCAATTTGGAGGATCTCCATCTAAAGACCATAACTTACATTTAGCAAGTTTTTTAGAATTCTGTGCCACATTCACGTATAAAGGTGTCTTCAATGATGCTGTTAGACTTATACTTTTTCCCTTTTCACTGAGGGATAAACCAAAATGTGACTCAATTCAGTAGCACCGGGATCTATTAGAACATGAGGAGATTTAATTCAGAAATTTCTTGTCAAGTATTTTCCACCATCCAAAACAACTAAGTTGAGGAATGATATCACACGTTCAGTCAATATGACGGTGAATCAATTTACAAGGCTTGGGAACGATTTAAGGAACTTCGTAGGAAGTATCCACATCTCACATTACTTGATTGACTTATTATACAAACTTTCTATAATGGATTAGTTGGATCTTTAAGAGCGATTATAGATGCTGCTGCTGGTGGGTCTCTCATGTCAAAGCCTTCTAAAAAGTTGATGAAATGACCACTAATAACTTCCAATGGCCATCTAAGAGAATCAACCTCAAGAAAGTAGCTAATATTCATGAAAATGATGTACTTACAATCCTAACATCTTAAGTTGCAGCTATTGCGCGAAGATTAGAACATTACGGGACGAGTCAAAATTAAGAACTTCCTGTCGTTGAGGAAAACTCATTTGGATAACTAGTTGATACTAACACCGTTGAAACTATCCATGCGATTAACAATAGTTAAAAGAACCCATATTTCAATTATTACAACCCAGGTTGGAATAACCATCCCAATTTCAATTGAAATAACAATTTTAGAGGAAAAAATCAATCTTAGGGAAATAATCCAGTTAATCTAGCAAGTAATTGGAACAACCGGGGCAATTTTAGCTTCAGACCTTCTTATCCTCCTGGATTTAATGCTAACCCATAATTTAAGGAGAAGAAGTTATTATTGGAATACTTTGTTATTCAATTTGGAAATTAGCTGCATAATTAAGGAACTACACTTAAGAATATAAAAAACCAACTGAGGCAGATTGCTTCTACACTTGAAGTCGTCTTCAGGGAATTCTTCCTAGTAACATTGAAGTGAACCCTATGGAGAAGGGTAGTGTGCAAGGAAAACATGAATAATTCTTGGATTCGTCGAGCTGACTACGTTAAACTAAATGCTTCGTGGGAGGCACTATATGATTATCTTTGTTGGTGTGATTGTTAGTGAGTGTGAATGATATGTGTATGATGGTTATGGATTGTTTTGATTGATAGTGATCTTGGATAATTATGTATGAGTCAATAGTTGAGTTGTTGATATGTCATGAGGGAAGTGAATTCCTAACTTCTCGGCATGACTAGATTTGTATATGTTCTCTGTAGTAGTTGGATTGACGAGTCCACTACAATTCAGTTCTCAACCGAACTTGAGCTTATGAGAGATGTGTTGAGTTTGGTCAAATGTCAGGTCCAACTCAATTCTGTCACTTCCTTTGTCCGACCATGTTTTTATTGAGTAAGGTCATGAACCTACTTGATAAGTAACATGAGGATGAGTAAACTCTATAAAGTTTGTAGTCCATACATTAAGGATTGAGGTAATGCCTGAGGTTGACAATACATGAGTCAATATAACAGAGATAATCTTGCCCATGGGTTTAACACTACAAAATTTTTAAAAGCACCTAATTTTTCAGTGTTTTGATTCCGTTAGAAATTGAAAGTATGGTTGGGAGATGTGATGAGTTTTATGAAGAATTGTCCTCATTTATCTTGCGTGTCTGTGAATGTGTTATTGGAGTAATTTAGGACTTTGGGGAGATTATAATGTTCATTTTAAGTTGCCCCAACCTAAAATCAGAGCATGTAGGAAATTGTGGTCTTTTCTATTGTTGTTTGGATGTTGATATATTATCATTTGGTTAGTTAAACTGATATTTGTCACTATTCATTCAAGATGTAACATTTAGGACAAACATTGTTTGTACTTTTATTACTGTTATGATGCTATCTGCAGTTTAATAGACATTCTTTTTAGTTCAGTTTTTATTCTAACATGTGTAGGTTAGATTTACTTTCTGTTACATTCTAATCTGTTCTGAGTAATCTTTGAAAAATATTTCTGATAGACACTTGTGATAGATTCTACTTCTGAACTGTAATTTTTCTTCCCGCTTATATTTCTTATTTTTAATGCCATCTATGCTAAAAAATTAAGTTTGGGGGGAGGAAAATCCTTTTAAATACTTAAGCATTATTTGTCCTCAGTAGACTGTTTATTAAAATAAAATCACTGTACATGAGTTGTGGTATGTGATGTTATCCTTAGGGTACTATAAATCTTGATCCTAGGGAATATCATAGAAGATTTAGTGAAATTTTTTAAAAAGACTTCTAAGGTTAAGATATTTTGTAGCAACAGGAAAATAATTTTACTATTTATAGTAGGAAAGAATTGTATTTTTGAAAAATTAGGGTTTTTAGAATTACACATTTAAAAAGAAGTAAGCCTCTACACTTGATTTAAAACCAATACTTTTATTTTTTTTGAAGTGTAGGATAGCTATAAGTATTTAACTTTAGAAAGGAGATAGTGAAATTCAAATCAAGATATATTAATCCTCACATAAAAATAAAAAGGATTGAAAAAGTTCCTTAAAAAAAAAAAAGAAGCGATGAGAAGCTTGAAGGGAAACCTAATTAAAAATTGGCTTCACTTGAACCTTCATAAAGGAGAAAACTTAGATACTGTCCTAAACTTGTTTTTAGTTTCATAAAAAATATTAGTTAAATCTTTCTACTTGAGTGCTTTAATTCAGTCTTTTATAATTTCTAGGAATTTAAAGTTTAGCAAATTATAATTATTTTTGAAATAGATAGAAAATTAGTATTCTTAGGGCGAATACAAAATAATCTTAAACCCTAGTTCTAGTCTAATTCAGTAGATTTCTCCTAAGTTGCACTATGATATTCCTGAGGCAAAAAATTATAAATTCTTAATGAAACCCACTAGCTCAAATCAACAGATTTAGTTTTTAAAGTTGTAGTGTTATTTGAGGACAAATAACATTTAAATTTAGAGGATTTTGATATGCTTTTTTACATGCTTAATTTTCTATACTTTTTATATTTATTTATGAATGAAATTACAATTTAAAGGAAAGTATTTTCATGTTTTTGGTGCAGATATAATGGGTAAAGCAATTGGAGCGAACCGAAACGATAGCAGAGCGAAACAGAGCAAATGAAGCAATGGATGCTTGGACCTGAACTGGCACCATGACGCTAGCTTTTGGCGCTTAGGTGGCGCCACATACTGGCGCCTAGGCACCAGTTGTTTTTCCCAGCCGACTAAGAAGATGGCGCGTAGGAGCCATAACTGTTTAGAAGTTTTCTGGGAGTTATTTAGTGGTTCAAGACGATGGAAAAAGAGATTTTCTGTCATTTGGGCACTTAGGGACGAAGTTCTAAGGTCTGGAACTCCTCAAGGACTTCAGGAAATCCATATTAGGAGTAGGATTTCACTAATATAGAGAGATTTGTAAGGGAATTTGTTGCAAGGAGTAGTAGAGAACTTTAGTGGAAGGATTTCAGAGAGATTAAAGCTAACTATTGTATGTTTTGATTGCATTGTAATCCAGTAAACACGTATTTAGTGAACTTGTTTTGCTAAGTAGAGTTTGTTTTGCGATCTTTTAAATCACATATTTAGTTTAATCACTTTGTTTCATGAAGTTTTCTATTGATTTTATCATGCATTGTGAGTAGAAATCCTGTGTTTTTCTTTTGTGATGATTTGGTAGTAAGTGTAGGGTGTAGAAGTTTAAGAGTAAATCTTAATTTTATATGTGATGAATGTTCTCTTAGACTTAATTTATATATCTTATCGGCCATAAGATTTGTAAAAATTTGTTGTGACCCATTAGGACTCGGAAGAGCGTGGTGAATCAACATGATAATGTTCACATTATCATTTAACTATGAAACGAGTAGTTAGGTGACTGTGTAAAGTTAGGGAGATAAGTATTTTGGGAGATTCAGATTAGAGCTTTTTGAGTGATAAGCGGGGCATATTGTTATGGGGAGCACTAAATAACTGGTTCTTTAACAATTAACTAATTAGTGAACTATTCGTATCTATAACCCGGGAGAGAGTAGATAGACATATGCTTCTTTTGTCATTACTTTATTCATATTCTTAAACTTCTAACTTATAACCTACTTAATTATTGACAAAAGAAAAGTACTTTTTATCCCTCTTGAATTAAACCTTATTAATTGTTCTAGACAAGTTTTATCATATAATTAAAATAGTAATTTAGGAGTAGTGATAGTAAAATTACCTTTATAGAAACTCTAAACTAGGATCTTATAGTAGTAGACTAGAACTTCTCCTAAAGTGATTGTCTACCTCGGTTCCCTATGGGTTCGATACTCGGGACTAAAAGAAAGTTCTATATTACTTGAACGATACGTGCAGTTGCGTTAACACCTAGTGTGAAGTGATTTAACGTGAAAAGTTAAGTTATTACATTTATAAAATATATTTTAAAAATTATAATATTTAAATCCTAAATCACTAGGTGTACCACAGAGAAAGTAGCAGTCAATAGGTTTAAAGACCGAAGTGTTATGTATGTAAAAATGAAAGTTTAGGTGTGGCATATGTAAATACATAAAAATTGTGTGCTACATATATGTAAATTTTTTTATTTGGAAATAGCAAGCCCTATTTACTTAAAGTTGTATGTTGATTCTGATCACTATCGCTACTTGGCTAATTACAGTTGAATAATTCTAATAGTTCTTTTCAAAATGTTATATTACTGATCTATTATTGCCTAATTTGGGTTCCATTACCTCGGCTCAATATTTGCTGCGCGTGGTAGCCTCTGTCAGTGTAGTTTCAGGTTGCTTGGTTTAGATTGTGGAGGCTGCTCCTTCTGCGTGTTTGTCTTCTTTGGCTAAATCTTCAGTGCTTTGCTTCTATTGTTTAGCTACTGGTTAATTCTTTCTGTGTTGCTGCTAGTTTCACTTAGGAAAGCTCATTAAACTGGCAGGTTCTCTATACTAATTGTCTTCTTTAACAGTGTTTGTTTAAGATATCGGGGATAGCCGCAATTTTGAACTCCTAGAAATACTTTTGAGTTTGAATGCCTCATGCCTGCTAATCTTGACACGATTTGGCCTGAGACCATGTAATATGGAGATGCGAACTGATGGTCACATGAAATATTATATAAAGTGCCAAAATAGTCCTATGACTGTTTACACAAGGTCATTTTTGTCCCATAGTCCATAAAATTCCTAAATTAATCCCGATATTTTTAAAATTAAGATTGAAATAGTCTTCTGTGGGGATTATTTCAGCCTATTTTAAACGTATATGGGACTAAATTGGCACTTTTTTAGACTCTAGGACTAAAATGACCCCATAAAAATATTTAGGGGACTATTTTGGCATTTTACTTATATTATATTTTATCCATAATAGTTTGTTTCAAAATCGAAGGACCACTAAACAATATAAGTTTGTCCATATACGAATCATAATATAAATAATTTTTGGAGGGTACATAACTAATTATGAGAACCTGTGATGTTGGCATCCAATGCCCTATGTGGCAATTGCCTCGACTGCCTGTGCCCCGGATCGGTTTGGTCCATGCAAAGGAGGGACCGACCGGTTCTTCCAGTCATGGGCTTCCCTTCTATTTGGAGCAGGATCCACTCCTCTTTACCCTAGGTCTATAAATATGTTGTTTTCGTGTTTTAGGTCAGCTTTGATTGTGTTTTTTGTCTGGACAACTGTTGGCGTCCCTTATTCTCTTGTCTAAGGCTGTATCCAAAGGCGAGTGATGCTCCAGTTATATCTCGTTATGAGGTGGTGATTCTCCTCGAAGGGTGGACTGGTGTTCCAAATATATCTCGCCCCTGAGGTGGTATTTATCTTAAACTCTCCTCCATTCTCCACTACTGTCCCTTGTTGCACTGCTGTTCCAATCGTCCATAATTGCAGCCACCTCCTGGGACAACACCTTTGCAGTTTCCCTATCGCTGCTGCTGCCCCAAACAGCCTTTCCCGGCTGTTTTGTTGTTGTTCCAGCCGTCCAACACCCTCCTCCCTGCAGTTTTGTAATTGTTCCAGCCGCCAGGACAGCCCCCTTTCGTAACCTTACTGCTGTCCCTACCTTTCCGGGCCTTCCCAGCCACCACTCCTTACCTTCCCAATTGCTGCCACCTCCAGAATCTGCCTCCATACGCTTCCCTCTTGCTATCATCATCCAGGACAGCTGGTTAGCGTCGATATCTGCTGTGTGTTTGAAATTCAGAATCCATAAAACTGTACTTTGCTGTTTTCTTCTTGTTGACCACCTCTTCCATCATCCCACCACTTTTCAAGCCCTTACCGAACACCTTGACCACTCTGAATCCAACCCTAGTCACATGTCGTGTTATTGTTATTTTTCATTTACGTGTAGCTATAATCGACTATTGGCTTTTTCGGTAATAATATTTGTTTTTCTATTTTGGTTTGGGCTAAATCCATTATCATTTGGTACCAGAGCTAGCCATACCCTAATCCTATCATAGAGTTTCTAGCATCTATCAATATTTTCTCATTTATTGATTTTTCCAAACAGGGCACCCCAAAAATTTTCCTTCCCACTCTACCCTTTCACCCCTCCGACCCTAAAGCCTAATCATGCCACCGAAGAGGCAATTGTTAGACCCTGCTAAGGAGTTTTTCGTGGAAGAGATACAATGGGAATTCCGCTAAGTGCTACAACGACTCTTCGAACTTGAGGAAAGGACCCAGGGGGGCCACTGTCGTGTGAGGTAGCGAGATTCGATGAGAGAGAAAAGAACGTCTGAATCCCATATGTATGGATGACTCTAGTGAAGAAGAAGACATGCCACAACTCTTTGTGATACGGTATCAGAGGAGATCGAGTGATGAAGTGTCTGTTAGAGGATACATAAACAAAATGTCTGCTAATGGATACTGAGATGAAGTGTCTGTTAGAGGATGTAAAGACTTAGGATTGAAAGTGGACATGCCAGATTTTGAGAGGATGATGAATCCAGTTGACTTAATATAGTGGATGCAGACTGTCGAGTGAATTTGGAATACAAGAAGGTGCCATATGACCGGAAAGTGAAACTTGTTGCTATCAAGCTGAATTAGAGTAATTCATTGTGCTGAGAGAACCTGAAGAGGGAGAGAAATAAAGAACGACAAAGCAAGATAACTACCTGAGAGAAGATGAAAAAGGAGTTGCAGCTACATTACCTACCTCCACACTACCATTAGAATGTTTTCTTGAGACTCCACCACCTGCAGTAGCGGTACCTATCAGTGAAAGAGTACACAACAGAGTTTATACAACTCAAACTAAAATGTGATCTGACGGAGCCAGAGGAGCACACGATAGTCAAGTATTAGGGAGGTTTGAAAATCGTCATTAACAATGTGGTTCAACTAAAGGCTTACTGATATTTGGATGACATTTAGACATTAATAATGAAGATGGAGAGACAACAAAAGTAGAGCAGACATGCACCTTCATTCAAACCGTCCATAGTTGGAGAAATCAATAGCAGAACACTTAAGACAGTTGAGAAGTTTGGCCAAAAAAAGATAAGAGCTACCCAAAGTGAGAAGAAGTCTGAGAAGAGCAACACCCTCGCTACCTTCCTAGCCAGGACATATTTTAAATGTCATAGTTTTAAACTCATTGTTTCCAGTTGTCAGACCAGCCAAGTTGTGTTCTTCACTGATCAGGGTATTGGAGAAAATTAGCGGCGAAGAGGCAACCGAAGGAAATGGTGAGGGGTACCAACTTCCATCAAATGAGGGCGAGATGCTTGTGCTACGACGAGTCATACAGACTAAGGCTACAAGAGATCAGCAATGACTTCGCCACACCAAATTCTACACCCGTTGCATTGTGAAGGGAAATGTATGTAGTCTCATCATCGATGGAGGGAGTAGTGAAAACGTGACATCTATATAGATGGTCGACAAGTTGAGCCTCACAACTTAAAGGCATTCTCAGTTGTATTCTCTAATATGGTTGAAGTAGAAGAACAAGGTCAACATTGACATGAAGTGTCTCGTGGAATTTTCAATTGGAAACCAGTTGCAGGATCAAGTGTGGTGTCATGTGGTGCTGTTAACCTCATTTTTAGCGAGGCCTAGTTTTCTTCTTAGGATTTATGATCTATCCTTAGGATTCTCCCTCTGACTATCTTAGAGCGTTAGTAATGGGACCCACCTCATTTTACAAATTCAAACTACTTCTTTACCCTTTTGGAGTTATGCATGTGTAGTACTCGACCTCCAACACTTACGAGATTGAAACTAACATGAGAAAACTCAAAAAGAGTCCCTATAGGACCATTAAACATAGGATTGCCATATGCACGATTTGCACCTTCGCACGCTGTCGGTCAACTTTTTCGATAGATTTGAAAATATGAAATATGAAAATAATTTTTGAAATTTAATTTAATATAATAGATATATAGTTTGGGTTTTGAAAGTAGTATGTTTTAATTTTCAAAAAAATGAGACCGAATGGATCTCATTAGTCCAATAATTTACATAATCGTGGCTGACAC
>NEWO01000105.1:605476-618713 GCA_003013225.1 Phalaenopsis aphrodite | reverse complement strand
AATCTTTTTGGTTAGATTTTTCTCTGCTTTGTTCATCTTGTGTGTTCTTAAGGTTTTTTGGAGTTTTGTTTTCTGTTTTGGAGAAGCTTGAACAAGCTTTGGTAAGGTGAGGTGTTGCCGGATTTTCTCTGGGCTTGTTTTGAAGTTGTTCTAAGTTTGCATAAAGAGTTCTTGGTCTAGTGAGCATTTGGAGGAGATAAACTGAAGTATGATCATTACATTTAACATTTAATCTGTTATTTGGGGTTGTGCACTATTCATGCTTTTATGGATGAGATGAATACCTAGAGTTGTTCCTCTCTTATGCTTGCTTTTAGCTCTATAATTTAAGAAGATACTCCCGGAATGTTTACAACTGAAAGGCTCATCTTAAACCTGGCTTGCTAACTTTATTGCAAGCTGTGCATTAGAGGAGGTATTGTACGTTTGCTGGCTTAGCATTCTTGTTTGGGAGCTTTATGGTTTACCGATTCAAAAATTTTATTTTAACCTGTGTTTTGGTTGAAAGCTTTGTAGGTTTTTGTCGATTCGATTTTCTGGTTCGAGGGCTTTGTGGCTTGATTGGTATCCTTGTTGTGTGCTCGGTCGCTTGGTTTTATTGTGTAACATTTATTTTCATTTGCCATACATACATATGTTTATGGTACTTTAAGCATCGCTATATGAGTGAACCTCGAGGCCTATACATTCCATGTATAGAGTTATGAAATATGAATATCAAAGCTCACATATTATGCATACGAATCTGGAAACCTGAAAACGTGAGGGCCTTTTGAGGAAATACATTAGTTCTTTTGGTGTTTTACTTGTGAAAATCTTAAAGGGCAATTGTATCGTTTTGATGAAATCAGTAAGTTTCGATGTTTCGATTATTGAAGCTTGAAGAATGGGAAGGCTCTGTTTGTTTCATCAAATTTGGTTGCATATGCATTAAATTTATCCACTTAAAATTCCTACATATTAAGAAGGTGAAAATCACCAACTTATATAGTTTCTTACTTTTGGAACGATATAAAAAGCCCTATACTCTTGATTTGTGGGAGGTGGTGCAAATTTGAAACCCCATATACTTTTCTTTGTTATCAAGGAAGATTTACATGTATGCCACTTGATACTTTTGTGTTTACTGTCTAATATCTGAACCCTTTTCTTTTTATATGCATACCACACAATCCTTGTCTGTTTACGCATCAAACACTGAAACTTGGATAGTTATATTCATAACACTTGAATTCTTAACATCACATCCAAAATACCACTTTTTACTAGCATTTCAAAAGTCAATGGGAGGTCCCATGACAAAGATTTCTCATTTTCTATTCTATTTAAGTTTTCGGCATTCTTAGCGGCAATTATTTCCTTCACCCGCTCGCTAGGTACTTGTTCTTTGATGGTTGATCTATGTACTTGGGTGACACTCACTTTAATGTAGCTTTTATTGAGATTTAATCTGAAGGTTCTTAAAATTCAGATTGCATATATATATATATATATATACTTGATTTGAATTATTTTGAAAGCTCTGAGGTAAATATGTTATGGGCTGTTTGTGCTGTTACCCTTAAAAGGCTTGCATCTTTGGTTTCCTTACTGCATTTAATCTTGATGCATGCTTGTTATGCTTCTAGAAGAGGAAGACATGGGGGTGTATGTGATAGAGGTGGAAAAATTTACTATAGGCTGTTTGTTATACCTCTACATGCCCTCGATTCTTATATATCGAGTAATCTGCATCTATACCGCCCAACTCTTTTGTATTTACATGCCTAATACATAAACTTCAGGATTTACATAGATGCCACCTAGCTCTTATATCGCTTGAATTTTAAAGTTTTGAAATGCCTCTTCGGGAGTTGCTTTATTCACTACCTATTTTAATAAAGTTTAAACGTTATTTGGGGGTTTCAAATGTTGTTATTTGAGCTGAATACTTGCTGATTTGGAAAGGCTTTAAGATGCATCGCGTAAGCTTAAAATGCTGCAGTTTTTTGTCCCACTGTTTTGGGCCTCTTTTGGGCTGCGGTTTTGAAGCTTTAATGGTGACATTTTCGATGTAACATGAAAGATTTAGATGGTGTGAATGCAACATTTAAGTCTAGAGATTGAATGTGTGAATACCTAAGAATTACGGGCTAGGTATGTAGTCGTTGCGTTGGCGCGGTTCTCTTGTTGTTTGCTTAAAATGCAGTTTGGAAATGATACCTTTTGGGTTTATTTGTAGATCGTTGGGCAGCATTTTTTGGGCCTTTTCATTTTTTAGATGCGGTTTTGAGGGTCGAACCACCTTTTACGTCTTTGCTCTTTTAGGTGGATTTGTCCCTCCTCTCTCTCATCTCATTTTTCTTCTTTTATTTCCTTGCTTCTTGGTTTGATTTAGGTGCTTATATCTGAAACATATGCATGCATATATAGTTGTGGCTATATATGAATCATCAAACAAGGTTGTAAGTTGGACGGTTTTGGGGTTCAAGGACAATGATGAAAAATACATCTAAGTATGTGTGAGAAGTTCTAGCACAATCCTGACTCAGTGATTTTGAGAGAATGAATGATTGACATTATTGCCTCTCTAACACTTAGTAAAGTGTTATTTCTTGCTTTTAGAGACAGTTGGAAGTTCCAGCCTAACAATATGACCGACTCATTAACTTTTTATGGTATGAAAATTTCTTTAAATGATACACACACACACACACATAAAAATAAATCTTTTAAGTGCATGACAAATCAAAATCTCTTTTGAAAAATGAAATTCTTCTTGAATATTTTTTGAAAAATTCACGAGTCAGTCATATAAACCAGATTAAGAATTACAAATTTCTATGATTGTTAGGCCGACAACCTTTTACTTAGTGTTGGATCATACATACATGGTGTTGACTGTTTTGTTAGGGCCTCAGGGTCTTGATTTCGACCCATGTTCCTTATTCTGAGTCCTCCCGACCTGAGTGCTTACGATTTTCTTCTGTGTTCCGTGCATTTCCTACGGTTTTCTTTGAGTTTCCGTGGGTCACTCCCAATTTTTCTTCAAGTCTTTCATGAGATGCATTCCCACTTGTGCTTTAACACATAAATGCATGTTTGATCCACCTGCTAAACTCCCCATTATACTTGTTTATTTTCACCTGTGACACTAATCCCATTCGCAGGAGCAGCAGACCCACCAGACACACAGATTTCTTTTATGTTTATAACATTTTACTGTCTCTACTGCACATTCTACTGCTCTTCTCTACTGTATATTTACTGAATTTTCTTTACTGTTGCTTTCCTTACTGCACTATTCACTGCTTTCCTTTAATGCACTTCTTACCGTTTATT
Source organism: Phalaenopsis aphrodite (assembly GCA_003013225.1). NCBI lineage: Eukaryota > Viridiplantae > Streptophyta > Magnoliopsida > Asparagales > Orchidaceae > Phalaenopsis > Phalaenopsis aphrodite. The sequence continues at coordinate 615,392 of NEWO01000105.1, read as the reverse complement.
TTATCTATCTGTATTATACCTTTTAGAATAGGAGGACAGTAGTCTGGTTTTATAGGAGACACACGGCGGCAGATTTCTGACCCAACAATTGCATGTACATATAAACTTAACATTAAAACTGAAACTGCTTCGGCGTGAAGCTTGGAGCTAACACCGTGGGCAGCACACGAGGATGTTCAGAAGAGCAACTTTGAGAGAGCAAACAAATCTACAACAACAAACATTTTCTTAGAATTAAACAACAAGGCACATGACTTCGAGGTGGTCTGCCTAGTGCGACATAAATCCTCACCTTATTTTTTAGGTCTTTACACAACCATGTTGTGCAATTTAAACCCTAATTTGATTTAGGCTCCGAGGGTGTTGTCCGATACGACGTGAACCCTTTTATCTTCCAGGCCATTTGTTTGACTGTGTCACGTAAATGTAAGCCCTAAATAATAAAACAGACAGGATGAAATATCAAATAAAATATTCTCAAATTGAAGCCAAACAATAGAATAGTTTGAGAAGTCACTGAGGTTATCCTCAAGATCCGTGATATTCCCTATTTTTCTTTCCTTCAACTCCAGAAATAAATGTTTCCAGTTGGTCCTTTTCACACTTAATTTTTCTATGTTCAACCTTGGAAATCCTAAACTTTGAATTTATGAAGATGGATACCTCTGATCATCATCGAGAGTTCTTTTAAGTGACTTTAGTCGTTTGAGAGGTAATTAACTATAAGGGCTTGCTTCTATAGGGAGTTTTAAGAACCCAGGTAATATAAACCCTATCTAATCTTCCATATTAGATAGAAGAATTTGTAGACTTATATAAAAAATGGTTTTACAGACCAAATGAGTGTCATAAGTTTTGTAGCTTATTTAATTGAGCCTCATTATCAAACAATGTATTTATTCTTCGGGATAGAGACATCGCTTGTGGTGTTGCGTTCGATTGTTTAAACTATTAAATATATGAGATCGGTTTGGTCTCGTATTTTTCAAAATTAACATACAATTTTTTTAAAATCAAATTTATAAATATATCAAATTAAATTTAAATTACTTCCAAAAATATAAAAAATAACGGCCGACAGGTGCCCATGTATGCTTGCAACATCTTTTTGGGGAAACCGTGATAGTTTGATCGCAGGACTTAACTTAAAGGGTACACGACCACCTACTTATTCACCAAGGATAGAAAACACATTGTTCTCTTACCTTTTGTAGAGTCTAAGATTACAAATGCTCTTGCCAGCGAAGAAGCGCCAACAAGCTTGGTTTTAGTGATGATTAAGGTTAGTGGGATAGAGACACCAATTCTAGATATGGGGTTGTGGTTGTAGAGACCATTTCAAGGCTTCATGATTGATACTTTACCACATTGACCACTACTGTCCAAGGGAGTTTAGCCTATTCTCAAGTCAGATAGAGAAGAGCCAGCTTGACGTTACCTTTGGAAGTCTTCGTAGGGCACAGTTGGCGCGAATTCCTAGTTCAGTCCAACATTGTAGCCTGATATGGACCAATGTGGATGACTAATTACAAGCAGCGAAAACTCCTCAGGTGTTTGGGAGACAATGCAGTCAACAGTGGAATCCAGGTGCTCCTAGAGACGTAGTCAAATATCCTCCAGCCCAAGGAGGTTACAACAGTTCCGTTATTGTCAATTTGCAGACATAAGTTTTAACGAATGAGGTTGAAGCTCCCCTTAATCCAGGGAGACTAACTCAGGTGTACAGTGCCCTATGCAACAATTGTTGTGATTGCTTGTGCCCTGGACTGGTTCAGTTCAGACAAAGAAGGGACAGACAGGTCCTTCAAGCATTGGCTTCCCTTCTATTTGGAGCAGGGTCCACTTCTCTTGATCCTAGGTCTATAAGTAATTTATTTTCATGTTTTTGGTGAATTTTGATTGCGTTTCTGTCTAGACAGCCGTCGACGTCTCTTATTCCCTTGTTTGGGCTGTATCCAAAAGTGAGTGGTGCTCCGACTGTATCTTATTCCGAGGTGATGATTATCCTTCAAAGGTCGAGTGGTGCGCTAGTTGTATCTCGCTCCCAGGGTAATATTTATCCCCGGCTTTCCCCCATCCTCAACAACTGCCCCTTGCCCCCCTACTGTTCCAACCACCCATTATTGAAGCCACCCCTGATGACAGCACCTTCGCAGTCCCTTGCATCTCCCATCACTGCCTCCATTATTCCCCCTCGTTGCCGCTGCCACCATCATTTCCCCTTGTTGTCGCTGCCGCTGTCTTGAACAGCCGTTCCTGGCTGTTTTGTTGCTGTTCCAGCCGTTCAGGACCCTCGTCCCTGCAGTCTTGCAGTTGTTCCAGCCGCCAGGATGGCCCTTCTCCACAACCTTACTGCTGTTTATTCCTTTTCCGGTCTTCCCAGCCACTGCTCCTTACTTTCTCACATCCTGCCGCCTCCAGAATTTGCCAGCATACCCTTTTCTCTTGCTACCGTCTTCCAGGATAGCCGGCCCACGCCAATATTTGTTGTGTGCTTGCTGTCTGGAATCTGGGAAACTGTACTTTGCTGTTTTCTGCTTGCCGCAGCCATGTCCATCATTCCATTACCTTCCAAACCCTCATTGATCACCTCAAACATCTTGGATCCAATCATAGTTGTGTGTCGCGTGTCATATTGTTGTTATTTCCAGTTTTCATGCGTGGGATTAAGTGCCTATTGGCCTTTTCGGTAATAATATTTGCTTTCTTATTGCGGTTTGGGTTAACTCTGGTATCAACTTTTACCCATAGAAAGTTGTGATCTCTAAGATCTTAAAAGAACCCTGATTAATTGAAGGGAGGAATTTTTGAAAAGCTTCAAGGCAATATGTCTCTTAAATCATAAGAAGCTCTTTCCGAAACCTAAAAAAGAGCAGAAGAAAAACACCCACAGGTGTGTGAGCTTTTCAGAGCACTCAACTTAAGGCATATTTATAGCTTTGATTGGGGGATGTTTTAGAATATTAAAATCGTGGTAGAGGTTTATGAAAACCAATTGGTTGTAGGTGAATTTGCGTAGAAGTAGACCTGACAAAGAATAATCTGGCTATTGTTTATAATTGTTTATCAACAATATAATCACCTATTGAAATATGCTTGATGTTTATCAACTATAATTTTTTTGTTATTATGCTCACATATGTGTAGAAGTAACATCATAAAAATTTCTGTGATTCTTTATTGCTTGCCTGCCCGAGTATGTATTATACTCGGCGTAAACTGATAATACTGATTTTACACTGCTACTTCCTTTTATGAATTGTAAAAGAGAATGTTGGGGCGATGTCCTGATCCGTTCAGTATTAAATAGTCGGACCTTTTCACAATGAATCGATTGGCAAAATTTCAAGGAGATGCTTCCTTAGTTGATTCAATAGAAACGTGCAACCTTGCTTGCAGATATGGAATTCTTCACTGACTTGAGAGCCGATTCTTAGACAAATGGTTTGAAACAGACTAGAGTCTATGATCCAGAGTAGCTATAGAATTTGCAGTTATACCTTCCTGCCCAATCATGATATTTTGTACAGAAATTAGCAAAGAGAGATTAGCAAAAGAGTGCAATCTTTTAGCATAATTACTAGAAAACTAGTGACATGATGCAAAAATTACTTGATTTTGGACATCAGAAAACTAAGTACAAAAATCTACATCCTTGACAAGGACATTAGAGCAAATGAATTCTTCTATGTTTCTTCGATACAAATGAGCACACAATGCTGTGAATGTTGTTTCTAGTATTAAGGGCCTAAATATAAGCAACAACCAGTTCTAGAAACTGTAAAAATGTAATCAAAGTTTGGAACATTTGTATACATACCACCCAATTCCTATGTATTAACACATCTAACACCTAAATTTTACTTTTTACATTTATACCAACCAAATCTTTCATATCCCATTAAAATTACCACTATTTTGACTTTCAAAAAGTGAAATACATCTTTTCATGCATAGGTTAAGTGGCATGCATGCAAAAACTGAGGTTTAGGTATTAGATATGTAAATACACTGGAATTGAGTGGTATGCATGTAAATCTTTCACATGGAAGAACTGGACACTGAACCAGACGAACTAGTTTCTGTATCTACACCTGAAGTTGCTTCATGTGAAGCAAAGTACTGAAATGGGTTTGGAGGCGCCATGATTTCCTCTTGCCCTTCTAACATCCTCACCACATTGCTCATCGAAGGCCTTGCCTCAGCCTTATACTGAATGCACCAGAGCGCAACTTTACACATTCTTTCGATTTTCTCCATTTGAATCATCTCGATTCCGCAACTCAACTTTATTCTGCTCAGCTTCCCTTTCTCATACATCTCCCATATCCATCTTGGTAGCCACTCTTGGCTCTCACCAGCGTTCAATTCTAGGTTCCTCCTTCCCCCCAGTATTTCAAACAACAACATTCCATAGCTATAGACATCGCATTTGTGTGTCACCGGCAATGGCAGCCACATCTCCGGCGCTGCGTAACCGGGAGTTCCTCTTCCTCCCGTGTTAGTAACATGAGTTGCATCTCTACTGCAGAGCTTCGCTAGTCCAAAATCTGATACTTTCGCCACAAAGTTTGAGTCTAGAAGAACATTCCCAGGCTTTATGTCATAGTGTATTATCCTTTGCTGGCACTCTTCATGAAGATAGCGTATTCCCTTCGCCGTTCCAACGACGATCTCATACAGTTTTGACCATTCAAGTCTATGCTTTGTGTCGAACAAATAACTATCGAGCGAGCCATTTTCCATATACTCGTACACAAGCGCTTTTACTTCAGCATCGTAGCAGAACCCATATAGCCTGACCAGATTAATGTGATTAGTCTTTACTATTGTGCCTATTTCTGCCATGAATTGCTCCTCAGCCTTCTTATCTAGAGTTTTGTGCAGGACCTTCACTGCAATATGAATGCCATTTGGAAACTGGCCTTTATACGCCACTCCGAATCCGCCAGAACCCAATTTCACGGCGAAGTTACTAGTGAATTCGTTGAGGTCGTGTGGAGTTAATCTTATTGGTTTCTCCTTCTGGATGTCATCGAGAAATCTCTCAATGGTTACGTGTTTGGGGTTCGAATTTGTAGTTATTGAAATATACTCTGTTCTTTCGTCTGCATTACTTGTTGATTCGAAGGATTCATCGGATAGAACTCTTGAGGATCGAAAATACATTTTAATTTTCTGCATTTTGATCTTCTGAATGCACTTTATCATTAGATATGCAACAACTATAATCACAATGCCACCAACTATAATTGATGCTGCATTTCAAAAATTAAAAAATAGTATAAATACCAATAAGATCTGAAGAATGCAATGCCAAGCAGTTGTTTATTTTTCGAGTTGATTATTATGAGAAGGAGACGCTGAGAAATAGTCTTACTTATTGAAATAAGTACATTCTTTCCACTGTTGTTATCCCCGTTTGAGTTTGAAGTGCCGTTGGAGGAATTCAACATATCTGTTATTGCAAAGTAAGTGGTTATTCGATGAAGTTGTAGGATTCAACAAATGCTTGATGAAATTATGAAGATTTTGTATAGATTTTTTTTATTCTAAAAGCCTTTTTAGTAGTAAATTTTTAAATAGGAAGATTTATAGGCATACCACTGAAATCTTATGTATTTACATAATTAAGACCTAAACTTCATTTTTTACATACATTGTCAGTATTTTTGATATGCTGTGAAAGATTTCTAGAAGTGAGTGAATATAGAGTAGCCTCATGATACGAACCAGAACGAAAAACAACGAAGAAATTGCAAGAGAGAGAGATGGGGAACTCAAATGATTGCTGATTTTACTTATACCAATGAAAGAAAACAAGATATATTGTTGATCTATTGTTCAAGAGGTGGAACGTCTCTCCATGAATCCTAAACACCACTAGGAACACCAAGATAAAAGAAAAATTGTAGCCAAACAAAACATAAAAATAAACCTAGACAATTTACCTCATAAATACTCTCCAAGATCCTCTTCAAAATTTTACCCCAAAACCCCCTTGATTCCTCTCCTCTTGTACGTGATTAACGGCTGTGTGGACCCCACCCGGGTTTTGAAGTCTTGCTCAATCTGGGCAGGCTGAGTAGGGCCGATCCAAATCGGTTCAATTCGGATTGCTCGCCTCTTCCTTCGGCTCTCCCTTCCGTCAAAATAGGCGCAAACGTATCACCTTCTAAAAGAAGCACCTTGTTCTCAAGATGGAAGGATGGAAACTCCTTTTGAATACCCTTCTAAGGATCCCATGTTGCTTCATAATCTGGTAGATCTTTCCTTTTAATCAATACCTCATTTTATCCTATCACTCATCAGTGCACTTCGATCGCTAAAGGTCCAAAATCTCCTCCATGTCCTTTGTTAACATCGTGGGTAGTGAAGACGATTGTGTATGATCTTCGATAACTCGCCTTAGCTGCGAAATATGAAAAACTGGATGTAGTGCTGATGATGGTGGTAACTTCAAACAGTAGGCTCATGCACAGATGCTTGCCGTAATCTCATAAGGTCCAAACTATTGTGGAGAAAGTTTCTCGCTTCTCTGCTGGCCAATGTCTTCTGCCGGTAGGGCCTCAACTTCAAGTAAACTATATTCCTGGGTTCGAATTGTATCTCTCTACTATGTCTGTTTGCCTTTTTCATGGTCTGTTGAGCTCTCAGTGCATGCCCATTGAGCTGTGACAATATTTTGCACCTCTCCTCCAAGTACTGGTCGACACCGGCTATCGATGTAGTGCTATGCCCATAATGTATCAGGTGAGATGGATCTCTCCTATACAAATTTTGAAAGGGGTGGTATGTACCGCAGTATGGTTTGAAATATTATACATATATTTCGCTTACACAATCCACCTAGCCCAAAGCTTCAACGTATTCGACACAAAACAACGCAGACATGTCTTCACATTTATGTTGACCACCTCCATTTGGCCATCGCTCTAGGGTTGATATGTTGTGCTTCTCTTAAGAACCATTCCTTATAAACTGAACCGCTCCTTTTGGATTTGGCCGAGGAACACTATGACCTTGTCTAATACAATAAATTTCAACACTCCATACAAACGGAGCACTTCCCGTATGAACATTGTAGCAATTGAGACTGTCGTGAAAGGGCTTCATTATGGAATGAATTCTGCACTAACTCAGACGATCCACTACCACCAAGATCATTGTAAACCCTTATGATTGTGGCAAACCCTTTATAATATTCATCATTACTTCTTTCCAAACCTCCTCTGGTAAAGCTAAGGACTGTAGTAACCCTCTTGGCAATATGTTCAAGTACTTGTGTCGTCGGCACACACCATACATTAATACCATGTCCTCCACGTCTTTGCACCCATTCAATAAAGCTCTGTTGATATACGATTGTATGTATTATGTAACCTTAAATGTCCCCCAATTGCACTTTCGTGAAACACTTGCAATAGCTTGGGGATGTACCTTGATGCCCCTGGCAACGCGAATTGCTCCTGGTGGAGTAGTTGTCGCACCATCAGTGCATATCCTGGATAGAGATCCTGTAGCAGTTCTGCCTGCATTTTTCTCATCCCTTCCTCTTGCTTGCTCTTCCATCTCAGAGCTTCCCAATATAGGAACAAGGGCACCGATAAGGCTATTAGTTGGGACTCCACCTCTCTTCAGGGTATCTGTGGCTTTATTCTTCAATTCTGGTCAGTATTGAATCTATAAATCATATTCTAGTAACTTGGATAGTCATCTTTGATGCTACCCAGTCATCATCATTTGCTCTAAAAGTTACTTGGGACTCCTTTGATATGTTCTAATGAGAAATTGTCATCCTAACAGGTAGTTCCTCCAATTCTGAATGGCTAAGACAATAGCCATAATTTCTCGCTTGTACACGGACTTGAGCCTAGCCCTAGCTGTGAGCACTTGGCTGAAGTAGACAACTGACCTCTTGTCCTGCATGAGTACTGCTCCCAATCCATACCTTGATGCATCTGTTTCTACCACAAATGACCTACTGAAATCTGGAAGTGCTAATGTCGGTATGCTAGTCATGGCTCTCTTCAGATGTTCAAAGGCCCGTATTGCTGCTTCTCCCACTTTAAATTAGCTTTCTTCAGTTGCTTCGTCAAAATCCATGCTATCGCGTCGTACCCCTTCACGAATTTTTCGGTAGTATTCGGTGAGATTTAGGAATCCCCTCAAATCCTTCAAACTCTTAGGTAAAGGCCAATCCATCATAGCATCGATCTTAGATGGGTCCATTGCCACTCTTGCCATAGTCACCACGATGCTCTAGGTACTTCACCTGTAGCTATGCAAAGTAACATTTCTTCAAATTGGCGTACTATTGGTGCTTCCTAAACGTCTCCAGGTCTGTCCTAAGGTGCCCTACATGCTCTATCTCTGTACCACTATAGATCAGAATGTCATTAAAGAAGACCAGGACAAATTTCCTGAGGTACCCTATTCATGAGGGATTGAAATGTGGCTGGGGCATTGGTGAGGCCAAACAATATTATCAAGGGCTCGTAATGTCCTTCATGTGTTCTGGACACTGTCTTGTGCACATCTGCTTAATTCATTCTGATTTGTTGGTATCTCGACTTTAGTTAGATTTTTGAGAAGATGATTGCTCCATACAACTCATCTAGCAGCTTATCAATTACAGAGATAGGGAAATTATCCAATATAGCCTCCTTTTTCAAAGCCCGATAGTCCAAGCAAAATCTCCATCTACCAACTTTTTTTTCACCAACAAGATTGAACTAGAAAAGAGGCACACACTGGGTCTGATAATTCCCTCTTCGAGCATCTCTTGAATCAACTTTGCTATCTCATCCTTCTAAATCCGAGGATATTGGCACGGCCTGACATTGATAGGATGGACACCCCTCCTTTAGGTTAATGGCATGCGAGTGCTCCCTCTGTGGAGGTATTCAGTTTGGCTGTTGAATTACTTCGGGAAGCTGCTGCAGGAGATGCTAAACTCCTTGGGAAACTCTTCTTACTCTTGATCTCAGATCTCCTATATGTTATGTAACTCCACCAAATAGTCTAACCTTGCTCTCTGTATCGTCTTGACCATGGTTTTGAGCAAGACTATGGTTCTGCATAGGATGGCATCTCCCTCAGCGCCACCTTCCGAGCCTCCACCTTGCACTTTATCTTCAGGGAGTTCCAATCCATCTCCGTCTCCCCAAGTGTCCGCAGCTTCTTCATCCCTACAATCACTATTTTACTACCTGTAGATCTTATAGTATCAGAGCTACTCCCTTGCAAATTCCCAAACTTTTCTCTACGTTCCTTGTCCCCATCATGAAACCAAAGCTTCCCGTATCTACTAGCTTAAACCCCAATTGGTCCACTACTTGATTTGAGATGAAATCCAATATCCACCAACACTACAATCGTCTGCTCCCCGATCTATCCTCTCACATTTATAGTGTGATTTGTAGTAAATCTCATCACTAAATTAAGGGACACCTCCACAACATCAAAGTGCAAATGCTCCTCTTCCTCCACCGTGTTTTCCTCTAGGGGTGTAAAATAGTCGAACATGAGCAAGCTCAGGATCTGCTCGTGTTTGACTTGTTAAAAAATACCACTGTTCATGCCCGACTTGTTTATATTTCGAACACCAAAAAAGCGTTCGTGTTCGGCTCGTTTGCTTACTGAGCCGAACACGAGTTGTCCAAAAACAAAAAAGTCATTTTGACAACCCTAGTCATGCAACCATAGGATGTTAACGGTTGCGGCGAGATTTAAATCTTATTTATATTAAAACATCATTTAAATATAATTTAATATATTTTTATTCTATTTTTTAATTAATAATTTTAATTGATTCTAAATCTTTGTAACCTTGTAGTCGATTACTTTTTTTAAAAATACTACCCATCAATTATATATATATATATATATATATATATATATATATATATATATA
>NEWO01000105.1:553170-605420 GCA_003013225.1 Phalaenopsis aphrodite | reverse complement strand
TTGTTCGTGTTCGACTCGTTAACTTAGCGAACGAATTGAACATGAGTTTCTTAACTAGCCGAACACGAGCTGTTCGCGAACAACAAACTGTTTTGACGATTTGATCTTCCTCCGACTCCTCACTGTATGTCTCCTCATAATGAACTACAAGGACTTGTATCACACCCTCCTCACAATGGTGCATTGGGGCATACTTCTCGTCACATCGGAAACATAACCTTTCGCTTTTTTATCATGCACTTCTGCATTGGGATTGACATTGTCCCCAAAACGAGTTCCCGCATTTTGCTCCTTGGGCATTTCTTTCTGAAATGACATCTTTTGGCTCCTCGTGTCATGGTCGTCGAGACACTCTTGTAAAATTCCCCTACAATGCTGCACTTGTTGGTCCTCTTCACCTATTTCTTATCTTCCATCATCTAGGCGAGCTTCATCATCTCCCTCAATCTTCGCGGTCTCAGAGGCCAGAGGGCTGCTAGAATGTCGGGCTTCAAGCCCTTTAAAAAGTTTCCCTCCAATTCTGCTATAGAAATACCCCTTAGCCACCCCGACAAGAGCTCGGACTTCTACTTGTATTCCGTGACCATCCCCTCCTAAGTTAGTGCATAAAATTGTTCGTGTAGGTCTCCTTCCCGTATGACTTGAAAACACTCCAACAAGAAATTCTTAAACTTTTTCCACGAATGAATCGAGTTACTCGCCCCCATCCACTGAAATCATGCTAGGCCTTTCCCTTCAAACATAATCATTCCGCCATGAGTTCCTCTTCTTCAGTTAACATATTTACTGCAAAGTATCACTCCACCAGATACACCCACCTCTGTGCATCTTCCCCTTTGAAGATAAACATCTTCATTTTCCTTACCCTCGCATTACCACCCAAACTTTCTCTCCCTTTGACCTTTTCTCCCATATATCTAGGGTGAAACTCTCCTTCGATCATGGTCATGCCTCCTTCCCGCTTCTCTTCTTCCTTTGTCGTGCTCCTTCGTGCCCCTTGCAACACCCCTCCAATTTTTATCCCATCCCCCTTAGATGTAAGTTTTCACTCCCCTCCTCTCGGAGTCCTAGGGGAAAGCTCTTGGTGGTAGATTCTTTCCTCCCCGTCGCCCTTTCGTTCGGTTTCCTTTCCTTTCGATTAGACCAAGGATTTTCTTATTAACCCTTGGTTAAGGTTTGCAATTTGAACGTAGGTGGGGTCTTGGATTGCATCTCCAGAGCCTCTTCATCATTTTCTCCATGCTCCTAAATCGATCCTCAATTTGGTTATCTATGAAAGAAAACCTATCTTCCATGGTGGTGAGCCTTTCCTCCATTCTTGATCTAATTTGCCCTATTTCTCCCTCCAACACATCCACTTTATTTGCTGATATTCCTCCAAGATCTCACTCTGATGTCAATTTGATACGAACCGGAACCAAAAACAACGAACAAACAATGAAGAAATTGCAAGAGAGATGGAGGGACTCAAATGTAGGCTTATTTACTAATAACAATGAAAGCAAACAAGATACAATGTTGATCTATTGTTTGAGGGGTAGATCGTCTCTCCACGAACTCTAGATGCTGATAGGAATACCAAGATAAAAGAAAAACTACAGCCAATTAAAACATAAAAACAAACCCTAGACAATTAACCTTCATAAATACTCTCCAAGATCCTCTTTCAAACTTTTCCCCCAAAACCCTCTTTATTCCCCTCCTATTGCTTATGATTAGCGGTTGTGTGGACCTCACTCGGGCACTGAAATCATGCTCAACCTAGTCTAGCGGAGTAGGGCTAGTCGAGACCGGTCCAATTTGGGCCGGCTCGTCCCTCCCGTCGGCTCTTCCTTCCATCAAAATAGGCGCAGTCGTATCACACCAATGAGAAAATTTAGTGAGAATTTGTTGAGTTTTCATCATTTACGTCATTTTTTTTTTGTCAAGTCTGGTAGTACCTACAGTAGAAATAGACACATTTTTCTGTCAAAATTATGTGAGTATAGTAGAACCTATATTAGAAATATACACAATGAAGGTGTTCATAATCAGCTATATGATTAATTACAATTAGGACAGCCCTCGGATCTGTGAAGTGGCAGCAATAATTCTTTGGATCAACGAGGTGGTAGAGAAAATTATTAGGAAATAAAGAGAGAGGGCAGTGGAAAAAGAGCAAGTAGGCTGGTGGAACTGGCAGAAGGCGGAAGAGGCAGAAGAAGTGGACCTCATGCATAGAAGTGGAAGTCCTAAGTGTGGAAGGGTAAACATTTCACGTCCACTCTCAAGTAAATGCTGGATTTTATTTATTTCAAGTTTGACATTTGATTTTTGGAAGGCTCTCTGATGTGCATTTGAGGAGGATGCTTGAATATGAATGAGGAAGACCATCGCCCATCTATTCTTTTATAAATTGTATTCACTTCAACATGATTAGTACGGTTACATTGTCCATCTATTCTTTTATAAAGTGTATTCACTTCAATATGATTCGTACGGTTATATATTATAGGATTATATATAGTTTTGATTACTAACTTCTTGTCAAAATAGAGCCTCATAGGGTTTTATCATTGAAAATTTAAGTCTTCAATTATTTTTCTACGCCATAACACATCACATATTCTATGCCATAAATCTAAATTTGATTTTTGTGCTAAATCTTGCGACTTTGAATTTTGTCAAAGGTGTCGTGCTGTGGTTGGTTATCATGTCAGTCTAACACACTGAAGGCCTCCGGTTCGAATTCGGACGACGCCAAAATTTTTTATTTAAACACTGTCATTGCCGGTCCCAAGCCTAGATGTGAAAAATGGAGGGTTGCTTTAGGTATTCGACAGCCAGTGTAAAACTTGTCAAAAAAAATCATGACATGAATACTTTTGATCTTTGTGCAAGTGCTAGGGCATCCCCTGAAAGCGATGCAATATATAGCCTGAATACAGTGAAAAGTGTGCAAGGGCCGCTACACCAGCACCCGGGTGTAGTGTCAAATAAGTAACGGCTCCCACATTACGGACGGATGCGGGTAAAGATGTTAGTCCATAAAACTAATGAAATTAATATTAGGATACGATCTTGGAATATATGTACTCTCAATGGTAAATTAATGGAATTAGTTGATATTATGATTCATAGAAAGATTAATATCTTATGCATTCAAGAAACTAAATGGGTTGTAGAAAAGACTAAGGAGATTGATAACTTAGGTTTGAAACTTTAGTATTCTGGTAAGAGTCGCACTAGAAATGATGTATGTGTAATTATAGATAAGAGTTTAAAAGATAATGTTGTAAAAATTAATAGAGTTGGAGATAAAATTATAACCCTTAAGATTATCTTTGATACTAAAATTTTTAATATTATAAGTGTTTATGCTCCTCAAGTAGGTGTAGATAGAGGGTCTAAAGATAAATTCTTGAATGACTTAGAAGACTTAATACAAATGATATTTCTTGAAGAATGAATTTTTATTGGAGGAGATTTAAATGGACATGTCGGTAGAGTGGTAGATGATTTTAGAGATATTCATGGTGGCTACGGCTTTGGAGTGACTAATGAAGAAGGTAGAGCTATTTTAGATTTTGCTTTAGCATATGATTTTGTTATTATTAATATTTTATTCGAGAAAAGAAATGAACTTTTTATTACTTATAGAAATTGATCTAATAAAACACAAATTGATTATTTTCTTATGAGAAGAAGAGATTGTCGAGATTATAGAGATTGTAAGGTCATTCCAAGTGAGGATTTAACTATCGAGCATCGTTTATTAGTTCTAGATTTTAAGATGAAGAGTTGTAAAATAAAAAAATACTATGACTCATCATCGTAAAATTAGACGAGGGAACCTAAAAGACAAAAATAAAATTATTTTTATGAGTAAAAATAAAGTAACAAACACTATGAAACAAGTAACAAAAGATGTACTTGGAGAATCAAAATAAAAAATTTCTTTAAATAAAAATAGTTGCTGGTGAAATAATAATGTGCAAGAAAAGATAAAATATAAGAAATTATGTTATAAAATTTAGTTTAAATGTAAAAGCTTAGAGAACTGAGAAAAATATCAAATGACCCGCAGATAGTCTAAAAGAACAATATATGATGCTAAAAATTCTGTTTTTAATGATCTTTATAATAAATTAGATACTAAAGATGGTGAAAAATATATGTATAAACTAACAAAACAAAGAGAAAATAAAAGTAAAAATTTAACTCAAGTAAAGTATATTAAAGATGAAAATAAAAAAATGTTCTTAGAAAAAAATATTCAACATAGGTGGGTGAGTTATTTTGTTAAACTTTTTAATGAAGTTTTTGAAAATAAGATTGAACTTAGCATCTTAATGTCTTTAATAATAATAAAACATTTCATTTTTACTGTCGCATTAGTAAAAAAGAAGTTGATGAGGCTTTAAAGAAAACCAAAGGAGGAAAGTTTGTACGACCTGATGATATCCCAATTGAAGTATGAAAATTTTTAGGAGATTTGAGAGTTTCTTGGCTTACTAAACTGTTTAATATTATTTTAAAAACTAAAAAGATGTCTCAGGAGTGGAGGAAGAGTCTTTTGGTCCCCATTTTTAAGAATAAAGGGGATGCACAAGAGTGTGCAAATGATAGAGGAATTAAGTTAATGTGTCATACTTTAAAGTTATGGGAGAGGGTAATTGAATATAGGTTAAGACGTATTACAAATATTTCTCATAATCAATTTGGATTTATGTCGGGCATATCGATTATGGAAGCTATACATTTATTGAGAAGTTCGATGGAGAAGTTCAGAGATAATAAGGAGAATCTACATTTGATTTTTATTGATTTAGAAAAAGCTTACGATAAGGATCCAAGAGATGTCCTTTGGAGAGTTCTTGAGAAGAAAGTTGTTGATATGACTTATATTCAAGTCATTAAAGATATGTATACTAGAGATGTTACTTGTGCTCGAACTGACGGAGGATTGACCAAATATTTTCCTATTTCTATTGGATTACATCAGGGATCGGCTTCAAGCCCATATCTTTTTGCTTTAGTTATGGATGGTCTTACTAGACATTTACAGGAGCATGTACCTTGGTGTATGCTTTTTACTGATGATATCATTTTCGTGGATAAGACGAGAGAAAAAACTCAAGAAAAACTTGAATTATGGAGGTCTACATTGGAGTCTAAAGGCCTTCATTTGAGTAGAACTAAAACTTAATACATGAAATGTAATTTTAGTAGTAGTAGCTCTAGTGACAAAAGTGTAACTTTGGGTGATCAAATTATTAAAAGGTGTGAACAATTTAGATATCCCGCGTATGTTGTTCAAAACAATGGTGATATAGATGAGGCTGTTAATAGTAGAATTTAAGTTGGTTGGTTGAAGTGGAGGAATGTTTCCTGCCTTTTGTGTGATAGAAAGTACCACTTAGACTGAAAGAAAAATTTTATAAGACGGTGGTGAGAACTGCAAGGCTTTATGACGCTGAATGTTGGTCGTTAAAAGAGAAGCATAATACTAAGTTAAGTGTTGTCGAGATGAGAATGATTAGGTGGATGAGTGGCTTTACGCTTGGAGACAAAATGCAAAATGAATATATTCATGATAGGGTTGGTGTAGCTCCTGTGACAGATAAAATTAGAGAAATTATCTTAGATGATTTGGTCACATTAAGCGTCGACCATCTGATGATCCGATTAGGAGAGTAAATATTTTAGATTCGACTTATGTTATGAAAGGCAGAGGTAGAACTAGGAAGACTTGGGCTTATTGTATAAAAAATGATCTTAATTTATTAGAACTAAATGAAAATATGACACTAAATAGGATGCAATGGAGAAAAATGATTCATGTAGCCGACCCCACATAGTGGGATTAAGGCTTTGTTGTTGTTGTTGTTGTTGTTGTTGTGCTAAATCTTGCGACTATATTTTATTTATATTCCCTTGAGTTACTTACCTAGCTTTAAGAATAGGCATTATCTTGAGCTTAACCTTATATCAACCCTACTTCTTGCATAATCTACATTTTTGTAGGTTTTAATTGTCAGGTCCTACCCTTTTGAAAAAATTTCCTTAGAGTAATTTTAAGATTTGGCATTTTGCCATAATATTTTATTCTTTAATATTATGTATGAACTGACTAGCCATATTAACAACAAGAGCAATATCATGTCTTACATGATATAAATAGATAAGTTTTCCTACAACTCTTAGAACATTCCTTAAGTTTGTTAAATTTTATATGACTAATGACAGATTGACAGTCTTGTATCCCAACTTAACTATTTTTTTCAATAGATATGTTATGTATTATTGTTGTGATGCAAAGATTTCATATTGAGTGTGTGACTTTAATGCCAATGAAGTTTTTTATTTTGCGTAATTCTTTGGCATTAAAGTTAAAGATATCCCTTAATTGGTTTGATCATATTAAACTCCAACTATCTGACGATCCGGTTAGGAGAGTAGATGTTTTAGCTTTGACTGATGTTAAGAAAGGTAGATGTAGACCTCAAAAGACTTGGACATATTGTATAAAAATTGATCTTAATTTATTATAATTAAATGAAAATATGACACTCAATAGGATGCAATGGAGAAAAGGATTTATGTAGGATAAAGGCTTGTTGTTGTTGTAATTCTTTGGCATCAAATTATTGAAACAAGCTTTTCTTAAAATTTTAATTCCTTCCAAGTCACAACCTATCATGATAATGTCACCAACATAAACTAATAGTGCAGAGACTTTCCCTAAAGCCATATGTTTCACAAATAATGTATTATCTCATTTGTATCCCATGTTGAACATTACCTTGGTGAATCTTCTGAATCACAGCAACATCAACTAACAACAAGCTTTTGTCTCACTAAGTGTTGTTGGCTACTTGAATCCTTTTTCTCCATTATGTTCTATTGAGTATCATATTTTCATTTAATTGTAATAAATTATGATCATGTTTTATACAACAATCTCAAGTCTTTTTTGGTCTACATCTTCCTTTCTTGGCATATGTTGAATCTAAAACATCTAATTTTCTAAATGGATCATCAGATGATCGACGTTTGATGTGACCAAACCATATAAGACAACTCTCTCTAATCTTTTCTACAACTAGAGCTACATCAACCATTTACGAATATATTTGTTTCGCATTTTGTCTCTTAAGTGTAAAACCACCCATCCGCCTAAGCAATCTCATCTCAACAACACTTAACTTAGTTTTATGCTTATTTTTTATAAGCCAACATACTATGCCATAAAGCATTGCAGGTCTCACTCTCACCAGCATCTTATAAAATTTTTCTTTCAGCATAAGCGGTAATTTTTTATCACACAATAGGCCTGATGCATTCCTCCACTCAACCATCCAACTTGTATTATAATAATAACATCCCCAACTATATCACCATTGCTTGAACAATATACCCGAGATATCTAAAATGGTCACTCCTTTTAATAACTTGATCATCCATTATTATAACCGCTCCACTAGATCTACTACTGCTAAAATAGTATTCCATGTATTTAGTTTTAGATCTACTCAAACGAAAGCCTGACTCTAAAGTTGACCTCTATAATTCATGTTTTTCTTGAATTCTCTCTTGATCACCATCTTCACATCAAATGTTTTCTTCTTTTAATCCTTTATTATTGCTAATAATAAAAAGAACTGTAATAGTGTTCATTTTAGCAACAAAAGTGAATATTTAAAAAATAATCCATCACATTTATTTGAGTCTAACCTTTAGCCACTTGTCTAATTTATAGTGCTTGAGACCATTCTGCAGAAGTTGGTCTGTTATAAATTTGGTTTGTATAGGAACGATTAACTTGGGAATAAAGTTGTTTGCTAGGGATAAGGACAATATCGGAGAAAGAATTCATTTACGAATGATAGTTTTCCTTGGGATAGATGGCAACTTTTCCAATACAATGATACTGCTACGAGCTTCAAATTTTATTCTACTCCAAGGTTATAACAATTATAATAAATAATATACTCTTCTCTTCTACTTTCACGTCTATGCTATACAAATTGTTTTATCCCATTCATTTAGTGTAGAAAATAAAATAATGAAAAACATTTTAAAAAATCTTACTTCATTTTCTGTATAAGAGGGAAGGCATATAATATCTCCAAGAGGTATTACAAAATCTGAAAAAATAAAAAAAATGAGGAAAAATAATTAAAGGTTGACGATCCTTTAGAACATGCAAAAATATTTTGTGCGGATGAGATATGCATGGATTTGGTGTGGATTGGTGGTATTGGCGTGATATTGGGGTAATATTAGTGGTATTGCCATGTTATTGGGGTGATATTGAGGTGTCATACTACCCCAATACCACCCGAATACCACTGTCCGCACGTACACCCGATGCACGGAATATTCGCTTGTAGAGAGTTTTTTTTTCTTAATTGTCTTCTTCTGTTACAATCATATCATCAATTTATTTTACCATAATGAGAGTATTTTATGAAAAGAGTATGATCTCTTTAATTCTATTTATATTATGCTTTTTTCATAGCTTTTGTAAATCTGTCAAACCAAATTTTTTGTGACATACTACATTTTTCAATCTGCATATCTAATTCTCTTTGAAGAAGCTATTGAATTCTAGCGGTGGATCTATATAGACCTCTTCTTCGACTTCTCATGTAAGAAAATATTTTTTTATATAATATTCTTATGTATGCTACTCATGATTTGTTGCTAGGGATATGAGGAAGTGAACAATATTTCTTTTTGCAACATGAGCATATTTTTCATGATTGCCAATCCTATATGATTGAATATATCCTTTCACTATCGATCTTGCTTTTTACCTTTCTAAACTTCTATATGTTTTGTATATGCCATTGAAAATTCATTTGTATCCTACCATCTTTTTTTCTTTTGATAATTCAATGATCTTTCATATATGGTTTTTTTTTTAAATAGAGTTTCTGGAATAGAAAAATGTTTTGTGTTTTTTGTTGGTTAAATAGACTTTATGAGATGGTGCAAATTTATAAAATCAGGTGTGCAATGAGATAAGATATACATGAGTGATAATGGGCTAAATAGGGTTACCGGATAATGATTACGAGCCTTGGACCTACTAAAGATCTTGGCTGTGCTTTTTTCTTCTTGTATAAACTTGAAGATGTACAACTGGTACAAGAGTTGTATTTATAGGATTTTGGATTACATAAATGTCAATATGAAAAATATCATCAAGTTGGGAATTCTTTTCTTGAAGAAGAGTTTGAGTGAATATGTTATGATTTTAATTAAAAGTGACATCCATTGAAATGGGGAACCTTTTTTGTGGGTAGATGATAGGACTTACATCCCTTCTGTGTGGTAGAATATCT
The DNA here is from genome assembly GCA_003013225.1 of Phalaenopsis aphrodite. Lineage (NCBI taxonomy): Eukaryota > Viridiplantae > Streptophyta > Magnoliopsida > Asparagales > Orchidaceae > Phalaenopsis > Phalaenopsis aphrodite. The sequence continues at coordinate 596,088 of NEWO01000105.1, read as the reverse complement.
CATGAATATACACTTGAGAGGTCTTGAATTAAAATTTTCTTTGTTTTGTTTATGGATATGACCATAAACATAGAATCCAAAAATTTTAGGTATCAGAGGGGATATATATATATATATATATATATATACATAACTCTAAGAGGCATCACAAAATACGAATAATTTAATAAAAAGAGGGAAAAATAGTTGGGGTCCGGTGATCCTATAGGAAAGCATATGGATAGCAATTCAAGAGTCATAGAGAAATAGATCCCAACGGTATAAAGCCTTGATCCATATGCTTTAAGTTCATTTTTATGATTGGAGTAGCAGAATTTCAACATTTAGTTCTCAAATTCTTACCTGAAAAGTATTTGTTAAATACAGTAATGAACTGCAAGTCATAATTGAATGGATATATCATGCCTCTATGTTACAATAACATAAAGGAGTTTCTAGCCAACACGTACGCTTGTTAAATAAAAAGATACATTTTTAAATAATTTGGTTATTCATTTTATTCAAAAATGATCATGCAGGAGGTTTTGAATTATTTCTTTTATGATTTAAGAGCAATATCTCATCTTATTTGTCTAATTTTTCATAGTAATGATTCTATTGCAAGAGCACCATCCAAATGATATATTTTTTTTCGTTTTAATGCGATTACATTTGTATCTACTGCTAATCATAAGTAGGTGAATTCCGTTGGTCAACATGCACATATTAATATTTATATATAGTTCAATTCATCTACTTTTTTTTCGTATCATTCCATATCTTTTGATGATAAACTTTATTTTGTAAAAGGTAAAGAATTCATACATACTAGAAAATCTGTCTCTCAATTTAACATGATCAAACTTGTTCATAACAAAATTAAATCATAAAAGAACTTACAATAATGATTGATTATGAATATGCATTTAATTTAGAAGAAGTAATGGCATTATCTTAAATCAAAAAAATGTGTGCCTATGTTGAGATAGATAAGTGTTACTTCTCATTCTTGTTCTCAACTCCTCAAATATTTATTTCTGTAAATCCAACCAAATTCTACGCATAGGACATGTATACGATAAGAGATACTTAAATTCTTTTATATCGTAAGATTCCTCCACAAATTAGTAGCTTAAATCTTCACTGGCTTCTTCTAAAGCAGGATTAAACTAATCTCTATTTAAAGAAATTAACCTCTTGACCTATTTTTAATAGTTTAATTATTTCTATAATTAACAATAAGTAATTAATTTCCCTCTGTGAATTTGATTAGTGTCATTTAAATTATTTCACCCCAATTAAATAAGCCATTTCACTGAGAATTATGATGATTTAAGATGTTTTAGAACCCAATTTGACATCCCTCTGTTTTCGTATTGTTGACTATGTCGTGTTAGCATGAACACTCTTTATGTTCAAGAAGCCTAATATTTATAGCTTCTTTGCTTGCAGATTTTCAAAAGAGTGGATTTATAGAATGTATAAGAGGGCCTTGGACGGTGGATGTAGATGACCACCCGGCCCGCTGTAAAAGGTTTGAGTTCCTTATTTATCTTTACTTTTTTTAGTTTGAATTATTTTCTTTTAGTTTTAATATCTTAAATTCATTATTTCTTAGGTAAATTTATATTTCTTTTGGTTCACTTGAATTGTTTTTAAAAAGCGCATTTACATACATACCCACCCAATTTCTATTCATTTATACGTCTAACACCTAAACTTTATTTTTTTAGATTTGTTCCACCCAAATCTTTCAAATCACATCAAAATACTATCATTTTAACTTTTAAAAAGTGAAATATTCCTTTTCATGTAGGGGTGGGTTCAATATGCAAATACATAAGAATTGAGTGGTGTGTATGTAAATCTTCCATTTTTTTTTCAGAACAACTCAACTGCCACACCCCCACCCTCAACTTGCCTAACCCCTCATCTAATGAAAAAAATGAGGAATTTAAAGCCATGGAATATGTGTCTTGAGAGAAAATTATGGCCCTGGTATGTGTTTGATGAAAAGAGGGAGGGAGAGGGAGAGATGAATGAGTGGAAATAGAGAATTTTGATTCAAACTTCTATTCATAATAAAGTCAGTGTAATTGAAAAATTAAACATTGATGAGTACCAAAAATTCTGTCATTTAATTCAAAAATTAAACAATTCCAAAATCAATAATATCATAAATAGAATAAAAATATTGGAAATAATTCTATATGATGCTAGAATGCTTGCATGTTCTTGATAAACACCTTGCACTACATTAGTGGCCTTGTTCTATCCTTCCAAACAAACATGAATTTCACACTGATCATGATACATGGCTAATCAATTAAAATTTATATTGCAATTATTTAAAAAAAAAAAGAAAAATAAATAACTGTAAATTATATTCTAGTCAAATTTTGGTAGATTAGGCTGCAAGGCTGCTACTATAAAATAAATGAGAAACAGATCAATATGAAATGAACGGAATAAATGAGAAAATTAATTCCAATTTACTATAAAAAGATGTCAATATATTTACTATATTCTTTCAAGAAATTATTTATGTATTCTTTAAATATATAAAAGCTGATAAATAAGAAACCCTCTATCATCTTACCTGCAATCAGTAGAACTCTTCCTCTGGCGTCTGCTCAGCCCTGCTCTCACATTCTAAACCCCAAGCCTCAGAAGGAAAGACAAGAAATATTTCATTAGTTCACATGGGACTTGTTAAATATATCAATTTCAAAGTGATTGTAGAAATGCAAATCAGAATTTTCTGCTGTTCTTTTTTGACCTTCCAGTTTTATAGTTTAAGCTTTTGGAAATTTACATACATATCACATAATTCTTATGTATTTACATATCTAACACCCAAAATTTGGTGTTTACACTCATATCACCTTACTGCCGTAAAGTTTGATATTTACACCATCCTCATTTAATAATTACTTGAATTTGGATTGATTCAAATCTTTTTTATAACTATAAATTAGTTTAATAAATAATATAGACACACATATACATATATGTACCTATGTATAATACTAAAATACTACAAATTTTATGGTAGCTTATTATGATATTTATTACATTTGGACTCGTGATCTTCAAACATATAACATCTAAGCTTTATCAGCATAGTATTTCTTTTAAGAAAATAAAAATAAGAGGCATTTACACACATATCACTCAATTATGATGTATTTAAATATCTAACATTTAAACTTTAACGCCTGAGTGCGCAATAAATTGATGGGAAATTCTCAAGTACTGGATTCGAGCACTTACCCTCCACCCCTCATGTTTTTATATCACATTGAAAATATCAGCATTTAAACTGTTAAAAAGTGAAATACATCTTTTCAAGCGGAGGCATGTTGGCAAAAATTGAAGTTAAGTGGTTAGATATATAAATACATAGGAATTGAGTGATAGATATGTAAATCTTAAGTAAATAAAAATTAAGTCTTGAAATTGAATCCGAATGTATCGAACTTTTAGGAGGGGATTGAAGTCAAAATTGGGATTGTTGCTGAAAACCCATATTTTCTGTGCACGTGGATTTTAGTTTTGACCTAAATTTCTTCATTGATTATTTTTCTTTTTTTTAATTGCTTTTATTCGGATAAATTTGTGGAGTTATATTTATATTTTAGACAGTGAATTTAGCCCTCCTTTGAAGATGCATATTCTAGATGAAGCTTGGTACTGTTTTTACGACAAATAAACCAAGGAGCTAGTCATCAACGTTAACATTAATTTGCTCTATATTTATGAGTTATTAAGGAATATATATATATATATATATATATATATATATATTTGGGGCATTACATACATACCATTTTATGAATCTACATATTTAACACCTAAATTTTATTTTTTACACTTTTACCATTCAAATTTTTCATATCACATCAAAAATATTACCATTCAGTGAAATACACATTTTCATATAAAGGTAAGGTGGTGGTATGTAAATTATCTTTTTTTATTATTATTATTGGTGAATTCGACGGTGGAGAATTGTTGAGAAGGTAAAATTTATATCATGATATCTTGATAAAAATTAGAGAAATGTAATATTTATTTTGTAGTTCATATATATATATATATATAAGAATTGACAAACTAATAAAAGATTGCTAAAAATCCTGATATTTCAAAACATATTCTTGTAGAATCTTCTTCCAACCTTTCAAAGTCTATTTTCTGTTCCTTCTCGTTCTTTGGGAGTCATCAAAGATGATTTCATTTGTAAGCTAGACTGGATGTTGTAAGTCAATCATCAAATTTGTAAGATCATTTTTGTTTTTTATTTCTTTTTTTTTTTTAATTTAATTTTGGCTTTCACATGTCTATTAAGAAGAGTCTTTGACTTGATGGTTTGTCTATTGGTTTGACTGACAAAGGTTTTGGGCTTATGGTAGTGACTCCAATAGCAAAATCCTAATATTTGGGGGGCTTGGGTGTAAATGCATGTCAATTGCGGTGTTAGGCATATATTCTGCTTAGAGTTAGCCAATTCTTTGGAATCCACAATGGCTCCTAAGATAAAGAATCGCTTGGTCTAGAGAGGGAGTTAGTTAGAGAGTAAGTAGTCAATGAGAACATTCTGAGCGAGCATGATGTCGATCATATGAACCTATCGAGAAAGACGAGTTATTAAGATAAGTTGAAACAATTTCATGATAGAGGATATTCTTGGTCATGTTCAACGAAAACAAAATTGGATGATTTCCACTTGGGGAAGTCGTTGAGAGCCTCATCATGTAAAAGTGCTTGGATTGAATTCACATTATTTAGTACCAATCAAATGAAATCCACTAAGAAGGGCGAGCTTCCTGATGAACTCATTGAGCTGAATTCTCACAAAGAGATGATAATGATGTTTTGCCTAGTGCCAACTTTATGGGCTCTGAGCAATGCTAGTCTTCGTGACAACAAGAAGAATTCACCCAAATGGGCTGTTTTCTTCGGAGAAATTTAATGAGATGAATGAATGAGAAGGGAGGGTTTCGACAAAAGTCATCGAGGAGGGCGATTTGTCGAGAAGGTTGATCAACTAGCAATCTTTAGGGACGAGCCATTGAAGCTCTTTTTTTTTGTGGCAAATTGTCTATAGGTCTTTGTGAAGAGTGTGGTTCTATGGAAATTGACAAGCCCATACATTGAATTTAGTGCCTATGAAAAGATCTGTGCTAACGGTTTGAGAGGAAGAGAATGATGCTGATTAGTTTAGGTTAATTTCGAGTAAATATATTTATCTGATTAACCCAAGAAGGTTTTGTGGGTCAAGAGTTAAGGTTTCCCATTAAATAGCTAAAATGGATGTTGGGCTTGAGTTGGAGTTGGGCTATATTGGCCTAGGCAAATAGTCCTAGGTTTGGTTTTGGGCCTAAGCTAGCTACTCTAATGTCAGCGCCTTTATATAATTTTCCATTGAGACTATTGAAGTGAATATTTAGTTACTTTTTTGGCCTTTTGGTCTTTGATTTTTGTCAAAGAAACGACCCGCTCAAAAAATTGATCCAACATGCCAATTCGATTTGAACCCAACTAAAAAATTCGGGTTTGAGTTGACACGAATAATTTTCGGGCTGGATTCAGGTTAAAGATCCTTACCCATTTAGTTTTTAGAATCTTTCGAGGCTGATCCGATAATCCAAAAAAGTCCCACCAACTCTAAATTGACTTGAAATCTACATGTTAACCCAAAATTCGCCCAAAATTGACTCGAGAACCAATTTTAACACAAATAGTAGTTACTCCTTATGTTAAATGTGCTATACGGATTAGGTTTGTATTGAAAGGTTAAAGGCAGGTAGGATTGGGATTGGGATTTTCAGCCAGTATAATATTAGGATTGGGTTCAGATCAAACCTATTCACGTCATGATTCTTACAAGTTGGACGTGAATCCAACACGCCAATCCAAACCGACACTCGTGCGATGAAATATTATGTGATTGTCATTGTTTAACTTTATCTCTCGTTCTCTCTCTCTCTCTCCAATATATATATATATATATATATATATATATATATATATAGTAATTGAGCATGTGTCAAGATGCTTGATTTCAGTATTGTGCTTGATGATATAAATAAATTATAGGTTCTGCTTCATATGATTGCAAAACTTTAGTGGATCTCAGTCTACGGACCATAAATTTATGCCATCGCATAATAAATGATGCCGAGAAAACGGTGGCCATAATATCTTACAAATCAATTTTGAAAGTAATTCTTAGCTTTCTTAATAACTACATTAACTGCCACTCATTTGTGCCGCTGAGCTGATCAAACTATTCATAAACAATTGAAAATTAGGGTGGTTTATCGAGGTCTTTTTTAACTCCTTCAATCCGCAATGTTACAAGTAAACTATAATAATTGATTGTATTATTTTAAAAGCAGTTAATAATATATATAATTTATAAACAAAGGTGCTATAAGACGGCTTGAAACTCTGAATGCTTATAATTGTGTGTGATTAGCAATTAATTAATGATAGTTATAATGACAATTGCAGATTTGAAGCCTTTAATTAATTTACTAAACATTGATTATAAGCCTTTAATTAATAACATGTTGACATACGCCGATCCAGCCAACGGCTTTAGAATTTTATAAAAGCAAGTGGGATGCAGCATGTGCTCTGTATTTTTATAATATAAGCAAACTTTAATATATTTATTGAAGTATTTTTTAGATAATTTCTAATACCTAAACTTTAATTTTTATTTACATACCACCTTACTGCTTGAAAAGATGTATTTTTTTCACTTTTTGAAAGTTAAAAGAATGGTATTTTGATGTAATATAAAAGATCTGGGTGGTATTTTGTTAAGTCAAAACTTAGGTGTGATATTTGTCAAGTATATAGACATTGGGTGGTATTTATGTAAATGTCCTTTTTCTTTTTTATTTGTATTATGATAATGTGTCAATGTATATATATATTTTCCTTTCAAGATTCCCCTGCTATAAAGACATAGTAAGAGAACAATTGGGTCACATGATGTTGCAGTGACAGTTACAACAGTTACGAACAGCAACTTTATTTATTTATTTTTAAAAGAAGCTTGACCAGGGAACGGCCAACCACCCTGGCTCTCAACCCGTCAGGGCTGGGTTGGACACTTGGACCCATGTGCCTAACCACTCGCGTATCACCCCCATATAACATCAGTCGTTGGACCCCAAACAATATGGGATTTACAACTGACGAAGCAGATGCCTACTAACTGATTTGGGAATGCGGCGCGACTGACAACTTTATATAAATTAAGGTTTTGTTTGGAGTGATTTAACTTTAAAAAAAAAAAAACTGGTAAAAATATGATGAAGAAAAATAATTTTTTAGAAAGATTTTGTGTTAATTATAATAATCTTTTTTCAAAAATTAGACTGCAATTTTCTTACAAGCCATCACATTTAATTGGACAGGTTATTCCCTAAATTTTAAATTTTATATACGTGCCAAAGCTTAGATGTTAGATATGCAAATAGATAGAAATTGGGTGGTATGTATGTAAATACCCCATTTTTTAGGTACACTTCAAAGGCAACCAACCATATGCAAGGCGTAGTTGATTGTTAACTGGGTACTCTCACATGCACCTCTGCTCACTATCACCTGCCATGTTCTCCCAAGTCCTAAGCAGCCAAATTAAATAAAAAATATATATATATAATATATTGATTTATAAATAAATATCAAATAAGCATGATTCGCGTGTCCATTTTCTTTAATTAACTAAAATAAATATGGAAGCTATTTTCAGGCTTTCCAAAGTTCGTTATCATATTTATGATAAATTAAAATATTTAAAAATTACAATGATGTGGTTTTTATGTGAAATTAAAGAATTGGGTTGTATTGATATAAAAACAAGAAACTTTTAGGTGTTATATATATATATATATATACAAAGGAGTTTGGTGGTATGTATGTAAAGGTCTCTTGATTCTATTATTTTCAATTGTAAATTTAAAATTATTTTATAATTGGTACATTATTTTATATATGTAACCTCTAAACTTTTAACCTATACATACATATCTATCAAATCATTGACATCTCATCAAATATATCAATGATTTGAATATATATACATATATATATGTCCTTGCAACCACCTAAAATCCGGCGGCTCATTTTAGTCCAAAAAAAGTTCACAGAAACAAACAAATAAGCAATAATATCATTAATTTATTAAAGAGAAAAAAATAATATAAAGTACACACTATCAACAAAATATTAAAAATTAAAAACACCTATAAAATAAAAATAATTAAGGGAGATCATTTTACTTGCACACCACATAACTCTTATGTATTTACATATCCAACATCTACAACTTCATATTCTTTTCATGCATAGGTTTAGGAGTTAATTAACTATGTAAATAAATAAGACTAATGTCATGGTATTTATGTAAAACTCTCATGGAATATAATAAAACAGAAGCTCTCACAGCTACTTTAAATACAGTAAGAAACCTCATGGCCAAAAATCTCAAAGCAGCCATTAATTATGGATCAGAACAGCTGCTGCAACAAAACGAGCACTGATCTGATAAAGAAGTGGAAGAAGCTCTCAATTTGTCCAACGAAAGTATTTCTGAAGAGAACTCTCTCCTTCTCCAAAACCTCTTCTTCTTCTTCGAATGGGATTCCGAAGGGATATTTTGCAGTGTGTGTGGGAGAAGAGAAGAAGAGATTTGTGATTCCCACAGAGTATTTGGGCCACAGAGCATTCTCGGTGCTGTTGAGGGAGGCTGAAGAAGAGTTTGGGTTTCAGCAGGAGGGAGTGTTGAGGATGCCGTGTGAGGTTTCTGTGTTTGAGAGCATTTTGAAGGTGGTGGAGAAGAATAGTAAGGAAGGAGGAGGGTACTTTGTGGACACTGCTGCTTCTTATCTTCCTCCCAACATAATTTACAGGTGAGCTGGAGCTGAACCTCAAAATTGTATCACATCTAATGTTTCGACGTGCGGATGTTGGCGTGGATGCCTTGTCTGCACGATATACAGGCGTCCAGACATAATATTTTCTCAATATAAAGAGAAAATATTTTATTTTTTTTTTATTTGGAAGAGTATTTACTATTTAGTGATAATTATGAAGTATCTAATATGTTAGCTATACTTTTTTCTTATATTTTTAGTGAGGTTTTTTTTTTAACTGAATAAAGCTTTTAAGATATATTATGCAAACGGAAAAAATAATGAAATTCAGATTGTAGTGATGTAAAACAGTTTGCACCTTTCAATGAATGTAAATATAGTTTTATAAAGTTTAATATTTGATTAAAAATAGTATTTTAAGTTGCATTGACATAAAAAGATAATAAAATTTATTTAATATTAATGTTTTTTAAAATAAATTGTTGAGTATGAATCAAAGTTTATTATTATTGTTGGAACATGGATTGTCCCTAAATGAATACACCTTTAAGAACTTAGATTTAGAGAGAGAGAGAGAGAGAGATCATCTTAACCCCATGAATATATATATAATTGATGCTTCTTTTTTCAATATTGAAAAGAGTCTTAACATGCTGCCAATAACCCATAAACAAATTGAAGAACTCAATAATCAACTAGGATCATTTATACAATCATCTATACAAGAGCCATGGATCAAGCTACAAACTCATCTCTAGAATCACCATATAGAAGAATATAATCTCTACTAGAAATTTGAGTAACTTGACAAACATGGAGCTAGAATGCTTTGAAGAAGCCTCAAAGCAAGAGGCTTGATCAAGAAAAATTAGATATGGGAGCTAGTAGACTCTCCACAACAAAAAAAGATAATTGAATTAAAGTGGGTCTAGGACATAAAGCTTAATCTTGATAAATCAATTCAAAAATATAAATCAAGCCAAGTTAGGTGTAGAGACAATCATTGGGCTTGATTATTGGATGACATAAAGAGCACCTCAAGCTATGCATTCACACATGGCCGGGAATATTTTCTTGAGCATAAAAAAATAAGCAAAAATTGCACAATTATCAGTTGAAGTTGAATATATTGCAGCTGCCACGGCTGTAAGCCAAGTCATATGGCTAAAAATCCTTTGTACAACAAATTAGCTATATAAATAATAAAAGATTATGTTAAAAGCAAGTACATAATCTATTCAAAAAAAATACTATGAGAATCTTAGTCAAAATTACTTTGATTTCTGTGCTAATTGATCCGTATTAAGTGGAATTAAAGTGCTTGCAAATTAGGAGTTGTCCATTTAGCAGACATTCATAAATCTAATTTAATTAAATATAGGTAAATTACAACATTAACTCAATTTCCTCAAATATTAATAGAGCAAGAAAGTATTTTATAATTATTTGTGTTGCGCAGTTAATACTTAAATAATAAGTGACTTATTTATTTGTTTATTTATCTATTTATATTTGGCTTATTTATTAATTCAATGACTTAGATCTAAATAAAAAATAGATTTAATTTTCTAATAATTTTTTATAGCCGTAAATAAGAGCATGAAGATATATAGTTTTTTCTTCATAAAATTTCAATTTTTATTTAATTTTATGGCAATTTTTATTCATTTTTTAATTAAAAATTATTTAATTTGTCTTGGATTTAATATTTTTTTTTCAAGAGACTATTTAGATTAAATATTCATTATTTCATCTTATTTTAGCAATTTCCCATGACAACAGACTATTTAGGCCATTTTCACTGAATTTGATGCATGGAAAGGGTGTTTGTTCCATGGCAATGATTTCTTTGAAAGCAGTCATGGCAACAAACTGTACTCTTCACAAAAAATTATTAACAAGCATTTCAGCTTCAAAATAATAATAATATTTAAGTATAAATAGTATATTTATCTACATTTTAAATAGAATTTTCTTGACCGGTTTGATTTAATTTGCATGCATGCCCACCTTTACATCATCTCATTGATCATATTACATTAAAAAAAAATAAAATTACAATCACACAACAGAATTACAAAAATGATATAAAATATTACAAAAAAAGAAAAAAAATCATGAACAATGCCGCTTTAATGCTTAAACTTATTAGTGCACCGTTCTCTTAAATAGCATAAAATGAAGCCAGAGCACTCGATTGTCAAAATTTGCAATATTCTGGTTTTATTTTAACCTGCAGCAGGCATAAAAGAGCAGCTTGGGGTTAGTGGCAACCATTTTCTTTCATATATATATATATATATATATATATATATATATATATATATATATATATATATATATATATATATATATATATATATAGCAGATGACCATTTTCGTGAACATGCCAGAAAGTTATCAACAAAAGGTGAAGCATATTTTGTTTGAAATGTAAATGTGTTGAGCCGAGCTCGAATCATGCCTAACTCGAGCTCAGCTCACAATGATAACATTCGGTTTACATGCTTGCTTGCGAGCTTGAGCTGGCATTCAATTTCTGTGGAAGCTCAATGGAGAAGGGAAAGTGCCACAACAGCTCGCCATAGAAGGCATCAACATGACCAATGATTGGCTAGTAGAGCTGGCTCTCGAGCCAAAGAGCCAGCTTTAGATAAGCTTAACTTGAGTTCTTTTAATAAACGAGCTAGAGTTTCAGCTCGAGCTTGATAAACTCGAGTTGAACCGACTCCGCTCACTTACACCTCTTATCGGTAAGCTCGAGTGAATTTCAACATCCTTGAGGAAGTCCTTATTAGAAAAGCTTTCTACAGAGAGGATATCAAGAAAGCAGAGTACAGGATGTGGCCATATAAGTTGAGGGTGAAAGATTTGAGGTTGAGAGGTGACATTAGTGTGATAGGCAATGAAGGTGAGGTTGACGATGATGCACGCAAAGTTGGTGAGGGATGGATGTGAAAGATAATTGGTATTATTAGGAGCATATTACTGAACATCGTGGACAAAATATTATTGAAACATGACAAAGTGTCGGCAAAACAAGAGCGAACAGAGATCAAAGGGGATGCGGCAAGGAACAGAGTTGAAGGTGGGGATGATCGAGTGTGAAGCATAGTGTAGTTATTCTCATTGCCGCTCGAGTTTAGCTTGCAACCATGAAGAGCATTAATAAAGAAAGGAAGCATCCTATAGTGGCAAGACGACCACAAAGACAAAAGAGTTATATATATAAAAAAAAGGAAGCATTCCATAGTATGCAATTGAGTCTTACCCATTTAAGTTAGAATTGAGAATTGCTGAGGAAAGTGGCCATGCATCTGACATTTTGGAATATTTTATCTATTTTTTGCCAAACTAAGCTTTGAACATTCAAGAGCTTCATTGCCTTTTCCTGCATTGCTGAGTGGCGTCTAATTGTTTCCCCATGAATCTGTTTAAACAAATATTGAAGAAAAAAAAACATATAAGATTTAAATTTTCTCCAACAATAAGGCAAATATTAACTACATTATTTAGACCTGAACTTTTAGAATGAATGTAATCTCTATCCAGATGTTTTACAATCCGCAAAAGATGGAACAGAGTGCAAATGGAACAAACTCCCAATGACATTATTGAGATACATTACAAATTCTAAGCAAGAAATAATTGGTAACAAAATTAGGAAATTGAATCAGTTTTTGGCACTGTAATCAAATAAACTGCTGTGTTACAATGTGGTTCTGCACTAACTAAGAATAAAAGGCTTAGAAAGGCCCATAAGGGATTTCATGCCAGCAAACTCTTTCATTTGTTTTATGTTCCAATGATGGACTGCCACACGCTTGTGAATATTAAGGGGGGAAGGTGATTAGAGTGTTGAAATGCATCAAGGCTTATAACTACTCAAGAAAACTCTCTCTAAACACACAAATGATCATACCTCCAATTTTACCTAAACATTTCATGTATATTAAGCTTGTATGTATCCAAAGCAAGACATGTTATGGCATTGTTGCCCGGACCATCATAGTTTCAATTATGTTACAAAGTGATATCATCGTTTGTTTACAATAAACACTAGTAATAATCAATATGAGATTTGTCAACTTGTCAAACACACTAGAAATAGTTATCTCATAACCCACTATAGACCCTCACACATTTTTTCCATCATCCACAGTGATATTTGAAGACCTTCAAAGGTGGAAACCCTAAGTAGGGTTGGATGGTTTCTCATTTATTGATGATCATAATAGAACCAATAGGGTATTCCTAATGAAGGAGAAATCTAAAAAAGCTCAATCTTCTAAACTTTTCATAACACGATTCAAACTCAATTCAAATGCGAAACTCATATTCTCAAAACTGATAATGCAAAAGAATATTTCAATTTCATACATTGGTATTATGTATCAAAAAATGAAATCATTAATGTATTGATGCTCCAGAACAAAATGAATAACTTAGAGAAAGAATAGACATCTCCTTGAGGTATCCCACTCAAATAACAATCAAGTTACAAAATATTTTTTAGGGGAAACAATTTATGCTGCAACATACTTTATCAATCGAATGTCCAGTTTATCAGGATAATTTGCTCATCCGGATAAGCTGCAGCTGCCCCAAATAGACTCTAAGTTCCAGGTTGTTGATACCATTGGGAATTGGTTGAAGAAGCTGCAACTTCATCCCAGGGAGTTTTTTTTTTTTTGTGAGACTTATTCAAGATGTTCCCACCCGTACGTTATTTGCGGATAACACCCACTACCCGTGGGCATTTGTTGAGCCGGAAAACAAAACACGTTTTATTACTAATTGTTTTTCTTGCAAGGTAAAACAAATGTTGAAAAGCAGAAGTATCTAAATTCCAGATTTCAACTATTTCGCTGAAGACATTGATAAGCTAAGTAAGACACTGAAACGTGGGATTCCAAAAGTTCCATGCTTCTGCTATATTGTTCTCTAAGGTTGGAAGGCTTGTAATGCTAAGGTTCACAGCCGAGTATATGACACACCAACAATTATTGCACCTACCATTTTGGGACCTCTTACAAAAACACCACTGCATTTGTTTCGAGAACGATGAGATGCTAGCCGAACCTCTGGATTGGTCCCCTCTACTTTTTCTAGCACCCCCCCCCCTCCCGGATGACTCAAAGTTAATGTCGACAAAGCTCTTCTTCCCTTCGGCTCTGCTTGAACCGGTATTATTGTCCGTGACAAGAAAGGCATTAAAATTGTTGCCACCAGACACCTCCTATAACATTGGGACGGCGATAGAGGTGACATCAAGCTGCTAAATCCTTCCAACGACTTTGTCAGCCATAGATGCTTGAATGTAAAGGCATCATCATCGAAGGAGACAACATAAATATCATACAATTTTTACAATCCTTCATGAAGAAGAATGTCTGGTAAAGGCAACCACAATAAACTTTGGACTTTGGTTTTCTTTTGAATTTTAAAGAGGTTTTGTTTTTTCATACTCCAAAGGAATGTAATGTACTAGAGCCGCTCACCTTTGTACTAAGCGTACGTAGTACTTATTTTTTTTTTATGCATATAGATGATAGGGAACTCTCTGCCATGCTTGAAAATGACAGATCTTATTTCTGTACATCATAAATGCATACCTGCATATATTCTATACATTTTTTTTGCTATATTAATGCAAATGCATATTTTCACGAATGGGAATTAGCAATAAGTGTATATGGACATACCAACAGGACTCGAGAACGATTCCAAGAAACAACTAGCATTCAAACTTACGAAGTCTCTATGGATTCAAGGACTCACCAAGGGTGTGATTTAAACGGTTTGCTAAAATTATGATATATAACGGGTATTTTCAAAATTAAACTGAACATACTCCATTTGTTAAAAACACTTGGGAATGTAAAGTTGTTGCATCAATGGTAAATGTGGATGATATAATACTTACGGGTGATGATGAAAGAGAGATTCTCAAGATCAAAGAAGTGCTTGCCACAGAGTTTAAAATCAATGACCTAAGTTTGAAATCAACGACCTAAGAAACATAAGATATTTTCTAGGTATAAAGGTAGCAAGGTTCATTAAAAATATTGTTATATCACAGAGAAAATATAATATGATCTAGCGTCAACATCCAGATGCTTTTCCACACGAATTAGGGTAAACACATTTTATTTCCCAAACACCAAATCAAAGGATACAATAATAATAACTCACGAATACCAAAGATAAGTAGTTTCTCCCAATTCCTACAATTTGAGAGGCAAAAAATCTCTTCCAAACCCTAAACCAAAGACTCACAACGCAATCACATTCATAAACCTAACCCTAAATATAACAAGCCCATTTATACAAAATAATAATAATAATAAAATACTAAATTAACCATAGGCATACAAGAGACAAAGGTGCGCTTTAGGCTAGCCACCAACATAGCAATATTCTTCCAAAAGACATATTGTCCTCAAGGTGGGAAAGTAGGTGTTCCTCCTCCACCACAGCTGTCTCTATTTCTCCATTTCCTGCCTCCTCGTCACACAATAAGAGAACTTGTAATTTTTTATCTTTACAACAGTGCCTCTCCCGATCAGGACCTGTCCCATGTAGACTCCTTTTGGACTTCCACTATTTGAGATTTTTGTAACGTCATTGTTGTAGCAATTCAGTACGAGACTTCATTTGTGCTACTCCTGCTAGTCTTCTTCATCTGGTTCTTGTCCTCCACCATCTGGGCTAGCTCCATCGTCTCCCTCAATCCCCACTATCTCAATAATTAGAGTAATGTCGTATGTTGGGCTTGAGACCTTTCATGAGATTCCCTTTCAATTCAGCTTAAGAAATCATTCTCGATCGTCCCGAAAATAGCTCAAATCTCCCCATATATTTGATGATAGCTCCCTCATGAGTCAAGACGGAATTGCCCGTGTAGGTTTTTTTTTTCCCAAAAGGCTCAGATACATTCCAGCAAACAAAAAATGGATCGTGTATCTAGCCTACCTCCACTGAAACCAAGTTAGAGGTTTCCCCTCCAAACATAACCCTGCCAACATGAGCTTCTCCTCCCCATTTAACCCATTCACCGCGAAGTATCACTCCACCCAATACACCCACCCAAGCACCTACCCCTTCGAAGATCGGCATCTTCAACTTCTTAACCCTAGCAATTCCACCCTAACTTCCTCTCCCTCTACTGTTTCCCCCAATGTATCAAGGGTAAAACTCCCTACTATCATAGTCATACTCCCTCCCCACTTCTCTCATTTCTTCTTTGTGCTCCAGCATACCTCTTGCATAATCTCTTCGCCATATTTCAGCCCAATTGCCTCAATCAAAAACATGTAATCCACCCCCAATCGAAACCCTGGGAGGGGGTTCGTGAGAGTGGATTTTTTCTTCCTCGTGTTCGATCTCTTTCCGTTTTGATCTGGCCATGATTCTATGGTTAACATTTGGTTAGAGTTAGGGTCGTCAAAACGGCTCGTTGTTCGCGAACAGCTTGTGTTCAGCTCGTTAAGAAGCTCATGTTCGGCTCGTTCGCTAAGTTAACGAGCCGAATACGAACAACACGAACAAATATTTGTTTGTTCGTGTTTGGCTCGTTTTGGCTTGAAATACTACTAATCAATTATATATATATATATATATATATATATAATGAGTAGTATTTTTAAAAAATTTAATTGACTACAAAGCTAAATACACGCATTCAAGCTCATTAAAGTTCTATTGTTTTATTGGAGAGGAGGGTTATAAATCGTACACTTTTTAGCCCATTAAAAACTAGAAAGTAAATCATACCTTAAGAAACAACCTGATGACAGCTTGAATAAATTCAAAGTTATTCTTGTAGGAAAGCTCATGAATGAAATAATCCAATAACAATCCAATTGACTCCAATTCTGGTTTTCGATCTACGCTTTTATCATCATCTTCAATTATTTGAAGAACACGAAGCTCCATATCGAGGGTTGATGGTGGTAAACCCTTAATATATTCTGTGAAAGCTGAAACTGCAACAGAGTGAATGAATCCAAACAAGTTCAGCAAACTTACCAAAAGATGGAGAGATTGTGAATCACTATGGCAATAGTGAACTAATAAAACTAGAAAGGGAATTTACATATTTATCCCTCAATTCTTATGTATTTACATATCCAACACCTAAAATTTGCTTCTTTACATTTCTACCTGCCAAATCATTGATAGCATATAAAAAATATCACTGTTTTAACTTTTAAAAAGTGAAATATATTATTCATGCATGAGTATATATGTAAAGATTGAAATTTAGATGTTAGATGTGTTAATGCATAGGAATTGAGTGGCATGTATGTAAATCTTATAATAAACAAGAAGGATGTTTATAGAATTTATAACAAGTCTTCGTGATAAAAGAAAGGAAAGGACATAGATGTAACGAAAAACAAATACAATAATATACTTCGTCACAATGCCTTTATTTATGGTAATCATAACTTGCAGGACGATGCAAGTCATTTGTAACATCAAAATCTACATTGCTTAAAACAAACACTTCTTTGAAAGGCCAATGACAAATATGTCAAATTAAATAAATGTCTTCCTTGAAAAAATGCATCTATAAAGAAAGTTAAAAACATCGAAAGGCTTATAGAGTTGAAAAAAAAAAACCCTATGGAGAAAAGAAAAAATGTCACAAAAAGGTTACGGGCATTTACACAGCACGCAATGCTTACGTATTTACATACCTCGCACCTAAACTTTCATATTTAGACACAATGCTCAAATCTTTAATATCACATCAATGATAGCACTATAATCAACTTTTAAAAATGAAATACACATTTTCATGCATAGTTTAAAGCAAAAAAGTGCATGCATGTAAATATGAAAGTTTAGATGTGAGATATGTAAATACATAAGAATTGTGTGCTATGTATGTGAATTTCCCAAAAAATTACCAAGATGGCACAAACAACATCCTCATTCTCAAACTTTAGAGAAGTAAAAAAATTAATGAACTGCCTATTTGCAATTTCAAATATACACGTGCAACTGAAAAAGATTTCAAGAAGATTTAATATCACCTAAAATCTTGGGTTAAAAATAATGAAATCCATGTTTTTCCCTTCAGGGAAGTGAAATTGCTCCCAAAATGTTGAATACCACATAATGCAAGTAAAGATGTGACAATGCAAGGCATTTATAAAGAAAAGAAACTATAAATACACTTTTAAAAAAATATTGATATGCTTACAATCTTTGGTATCTGCACAAGATTGCAATAACAGACAAAAAGGAGAAGATAGATCCAATTTTCTGATTTTTCTAGTTGGTTCTTCGACTTGAGTATCTTTTGCATCACCAATTTCAACTCCATTAGGCTGAAACAATATTTCTCCCGAAAGGGATGGTACAGAAGGCAAGAAAAAGGGTGCATTTTCTGGCTTCTTTGGAGGCTCGATTGGCTTGTTGCGGACCTGAAAGTTACTAAGAATTAAGTAGAAAAACAAAAATATTGTCAAAAAAAACTTGAAAGACCAAAACTTTGAGTGCATATAATTTCTAACAAATACGATCAAATGAAAACTAAGTCACAAAGTTACACATCGAGTAAAGTGTCAATATTGTCCCCTAACTATTTAGATGGGATCATTTTAGTCTCAGAGTTTATAAAGTGTTAGATTAGCCTTCAAACTGTTTTAATAGAGGTTAAAACAGTCTACACGAGGAACTAATTCAGCAAATTAAAAGAGTATGTGGACTAATTGACACTTCTATAAACAATCAGAGTTATAACCACTGCAAAAAGTCAATACTATTTTGACATTTTTCTCGTTTCTTATTTAAAAAACACACCGAGAAATAAAATAAGTTACAAACCTTTATAATATCTAAATTAGTAAGATTTTGCCACTGGCTATTTGGGAGCAAAGAAAGAGTTACAAGATCTGGTATTTGGTGATCAAAATGTGGTCCATAAAAATCTTTAATTATGTGATTTTGATTTCCAAAGTCACTATGGATTACTTCTCCTTTATCATCTCCTCCATCTTCATATCTTTGTTTTGAAGAAACAGATGGCATCTGAACATTTCTAACTTGTTTCCCACTTGCATAGGAATCAACATCCAACGACCCAGAGAACAATACCTGATTAACCCTACATAAAAGAGCAATTAAAATCTCTTCTAAATGAAAAGGCTTGAACAACTATATAATCATTCATGTAAGACTCGTTATTCAGAAAATTGAAAAAAACTTGAACAAAAATTATAAAAACACAACATCAAAATGAAAAAACTTGAACATTAATTAAAAGTTTATGCATGTTCATGAACATATTTGTTTGTTACTGAACAAATTTCTTATAAATAGATAAAATAGTTATTTAATGATAACTTAATTGCCTGTTCGATTACACCTATCATTTTCCTCATCTCACGAACTTCAAAATATGTGAATATTGCTAGTGGTATAAAATTGAAAATTTGTGTCAAACTCTAAATGTATAATTAAAAGCTAAACTAAATTTTTATTAGCATTCAGGATTTGCAAAAGATTAGAAATAATGTAAAGTAAATATGTGAATTGATGAAAATTTATGATGCATTCAGGGTAGTAATCTGGTTACATAATTAAATCATTAACAACTTATATATAGTTAGTTAGGCTTGATTATGGTTCATACTCAATAAGAAACTAGTCAATAGGATTGAGCAAGATTTTAAAACGAGTCATATTCAAGCTTGGCTCTAAATAATATAAAAAATAAGGGGCATTTACATACATAACATCCAGTTCCTATGTATTTACATATTTAACACCTAAACTTCACCTTTTACAAGTATACCACCCAAATCTTTCATATTACACCAAAAATACTGCCATTTGAAATTTTAAAAGGTGAAATACACCTTTTCATGAATAGGTAGAGTGGCCTGAATGTAAAATCGAAGCTTAGGTGATGGATACTTAAATACATAAGAATGAGTGGTATGCATGTAAATCCTCCAAAAATAAACGAGTGAGCTTGAAAAAAATAGTACTTAGCCTGATTCAGCACATTTACAACCTAAAGTCTTGCCCTCATTACAAACTAACAAAAAATGATATGTTATTGTCACTAACTATTGTCTATTGTCCCTAAACTAATTTAACAAAGCAAACAAATGAAAAAAAATAAATGGCATTTACATACACACCACACAAATTTTATGAATATACATATCTAACATATAAACAATCATATTTACATGCATACCACTCAAATCATTAACACAACATCAAAAATGCGACCTCGTTATCTTTTGAAAAGTGAAATACACATCTTCATGCATAAATTTATGACACCAATGTGTTATAAGTGTAAATATCAAACTTTGGGTGTAAATACATAAATGTGTGGTGTGTATGTAAATTTCCCAAAAAATAATTACCAAAGGTAAACGCCATTTTGATCAACATGAGAAGTTGCCAACATATCCATAGAAGGAGACAGAGAAATTGCTGTTATAGATACATCTACAGACAGAGCATCAATCTGTCTAGCCAAGATGACATCCCAAATTCTAAGAGTTCCATCCATGCTAGAGGATAAAAGCCATTTTCCGTCATCACTGAAACACAAGTCAGTAATGCGGTCTGTGTGTCCTTCGAACTCGCGAACCATTAGAAGCGACATAACATCAAACACACGTAGAACCATGTCATCCGCTACAGTTGCCAGAAGACCTGCAAAATTGTAAGGACGAATTTAACAAAGGACTAAAACGCCAAAATAGTCTCCCTACTGTTTATATAGTCCTTTTAGTCCTAGAGTTTATAGAAGTGTCAAAGTAGTCCACAAACTTTAAATTGGGGCTGAAATAGACCTCTGTGGGGATTTTTTGACTCATATTAAAAGAGGGAAGGGACTGAATTGGTATATTTATAAAATCTGGAACTAAAATGAACTCGTGCAAACAGTCTAAAGGACTATTTTGATAATTTTTTCTTAAAAAAAAAGTTTTCCAATAGGGATCTATCTGGTTATCATGCTTGACTAGAAATGAAGTAATCATGCTCAATTATATTTCCCGACTAGAGTTTATGGGAAGTACTTCTATTTTTCAAACTTCTTTAAGAGAGTTACTCGAATCCATGACATTCTTATAACAATCAGCATAAGAGTTATAAAAAAGAACTGGAAGATCGAAATACAAACGAAGGTTTCAGAGTGCATGTAAATAACATGCCCAAAAGCGTGGAGGTTGATGCATTACCGTTTGTTCTTTGGTACACCATCTTTGTAACAGATCGACCAACCTCCCACCTCGATTTTACTTTACACCCTTTGAAATCCCATACCTGCATGTTTAGTAATAGCTTACAATGACGATAATTAGGATAAAAATTCATAATGAATATAGTAATTGCACATTAATTCAGTTAAAACAAAGGCATACCTGCACTTGAAAGCATTTTTAACAAGGGGCATTTACGTATATACCACCCAATTCTTATGTAATGAAATATCAAACACATAATATTTGCTTTTTACACTTATGCCACCCAAATCTTTCATAACAAATAAAAAATACCACTATTTAAAATTTTAAAAATACCAATAATCAATAGAGTAGTGCCCCAGATATAATACTCGAAAAATAATAGGAAATTTTCAAAAAATTGCAGGACATGCCAAGACCAATATCGACAAGCAGCTTTTGTATTTGAAAGGTGTTTAACTTTATTTTGTACATTCAACAATTAGTTATTGAGACAATATCAACATTCTTTCCTAGGAAATAAATTTAGTGTTCAAAATCAATTCAAATTATTTACTTATATGGAAATTTACATATCTAGCACACAATTCTTATGTATTTACATATATGATGTAACACACCTAAACTTCCAAATTTACATATGTAGGCACTTTGGCGTTTTAACCCTATGCATGAAATGTGTATTTCACTTTTAAAATATGGTAATTGTGCAATTTATGATGTGATAATAAAAATTTGAGTTCTATGTGTGTAAATATGAAAGTTTGGGTGTGAGATAGGAAATACATAAGACTTGTGAGCTATGCATGTAATGCCCATTACTACTGACAAAAAAAAGTGACTTATGGAAGGATAAACACCTTAATGTCGCCACGATAACCTGCACTTATCATTATAGAGTTTGAAGAATCACAGGCAACTCCAACCACTTCCGCATCATGAGCACAGCACTTTGATTCAGAAGTATCCACATAAACTCCTCTGCTGATTCCGGATTGAAGGTTAAATCTTTCAATCCATCCACCCTCAGTACCCACAACAGCAAAATTACCACAAGCACTTATAGCACAACTCTGTCAACAAAAAAGAAAGATTTTTACAGAATTAGCTTTAACAAAATTTCAAAAAAATCACCCAAAATAAACCCATGTTTTCTCCACTGCTTTTGCAATGCACTCAACTCTTTTATTTAGTTAATTAAGTCATTGCACAAGGTAAAATTAATAAATTATCATATGGTTGCCTATATACGAGATAAATGAGCACAGTATGCCCAATTTAAAATTAGGGGCATTTAAATACATACCGCCCAATTTAAAATGTATTTACATATCTAACACCTAAATTTGAATTTTTATATTCATACCAACATATTTCATATCACATAAAAAATAACACTATCTTAACTTCTAAAATGTGAAATACACCATTTCATGCATTGGTAAGGTGGAATGTATGTAAAAATTGAAGTTTAGGTGTTAGATATGTAAATACATAAGAATTCTGTGGTATGTAACAAAATCTTCCTAAAATTAATCAGTTTGTTTCCAACATCTAAAGAGGGTAGAATACAGTTCTCCTATTAACTACATGACTATCACATACCTTAATTGGTGTCTGATTCTTTGCAGAAGGTGATAAGATGTGCTCCCCAATTACAAAGTTTTGTAGACGCCATACATATGCCTTTGGGGTATCCATGTGGCAAGTTACAACATTGCACCAGTCACGCTCACGAATCTCAGCTGAGAATGTTTTATAACACAGATAATCAAAGGAGACAATTTACATGATATGATAATTGTTATTATTACATGACAATATTATATATAAGAACAAATGGAAGATTTACATACATACAATTCAATTACTATGAATTTACATATCAAACACCAAAATTTCAATTTTTACAAACATACCGCCTTACTCAAGCATGAAAATTTGTCTATTACTTTTTAAAAGTTAAAATGGTGGTATTTTTTATGTGATATGAAGGAATTGGGCGGTATAAATGTAAAAAAAACAAAGTTTAGTGTTAGGAGTGAATACATAGGAATTGGGTGGTATGTATAGAAGCCCCAACTAAGAAGAATCAACTTAGAAAGAAGTGTAGCATTTAATCATCTGCATGGATGTATTGTAGTCCTTATAAAATCAGCAATAGCGAAAAAAATATATTTGTAATTTCAGAATGGATCACAATGGGGATCTTTGGTGCACAGTAAAACATTTTGCAGCAAAAAGAAAACTCATTGAAATGTAATCAATTAGAGTGAACATGAAGGGGACTGCTCGTAATGTATTATATGTTTTAACCGTATCTTTTTGCTTCAATGAAATATTTGTCTAGCTTAACTACAAAATTTTCTTTACTTCACACAAACAAAACACAATAAACGAAACAAGAACAAACTCGAAGAATAAAAATTAGATTAGAGAAAAGTGTCAAAATAGTCCCCTGACTCTTTGAAGAAACTCTTTTAATCCCAAAGTTTAAACTGTCAATTTAGTCCACAAATCTTTTAATATGGGTTGAAATAATCCCCAATAAGAACTATTTTAACAGACAATAATATAATCAAATTTGTTGCATGACCACCAACTATAATTCAATTTAACTACTAAAAATTATGTCAAAGCCACGTACGAGTTTGGTTGCAAGCTAAACATAGCAATGACATTGAGTTGTTATTTGTTGATAGATGTGTTAGCATAGAAGAGCCAAGTTTAATTGATGGCCATGTCAAAGCTAGCCTTGGATTAATTGATGAGCTAGTTATCATGAGAGCTCACAAAGGTTAAGTATTTGATAGCTTTTCATCTTTACAATATATTTGACCAAGGATTTAAGCCGTACTAGTGCAGACTGGCCACATCTATTCTTGAAATTCAAAATAGTTCATTCATATGCTAAATGTAAGATCGATAAGTCCAAGCTTTGGTTGAACCCTACCTCTTTCCAAAGCAATTTGAATAAGTTTCATGCAATTCAAGGGAGTGATTCCACCTTTCATGCAAATTTTGGTTGGCCCTCCTCTTTCTAAGTCAACTTGAGGAAGCTCTTCACAAGTCAAAAGGAGTGGCTCCACTTAGTTTGGAATTAATTGAATGCTTTGTTATTTCTAGTATATTTGAGTCTGAAACTCATTTTTCATGGGATTACACTGAATTTTCAATCTATAGACGTGGCTATTATAATTCATCGATTATTATTCCCTAGAAAAATTTAGAGATCACTCATTGCAGTGGATGGCATGGCAGCTTCCTCGATCAAATTTTTTTTTAGCATGGAATACTTGCCCTCTGTCCCAGTATCCAATCTAAAACCATAAGCCTACTACATCTCAATCTTCCACTCTTTCCATCAAAACCTAAACTCTAATTCCCACAACATTGGGCCTCCATTCTATCATCTTGCATACCAAAATCCTAGATCACATAATATCTCTAACCTTCATTTATGGCCAATCTAAAGCCAGCCCAAAATGCCGAACAATGCCTTTTCTAATCCCCTTAGACTCTTCCCAATTCCATTAAAAAAATGTTACACCTTATCGGCCACCATCCTATTCCCTAAGAAAAGAGCAAACCAACAACACCTAAGGACTTTAATACCAACCAAACACCGTTTACCTCCATCACTTTCATACTGAAAAAAAAAAAACTGTCGGCAGCTCGAGTTTAATTGTCATGAATCTCGGTTGGGTCTTAAATTCATGGAAAGACTTGATATTAAGTTCGCTTTGATGAGCATGTTTGCTTTGCGTCAACCCCACTAACTGTATGAATTGATAGGCTTACTACCATGAGATCTTATCAATTAGTGACTAGATCCAAAGAAACACCCAGAGGAGGGTTGGTGATGTAGGACCAAAAGCGGGACTTTCAACTCAAGAGTATGGAGAATGCACATAACCAAAATTACTAATTCAAATGTGAGAAAAGCCTAAAGATTGGTATTATAGATTTGATGAAGAGGCTTATCAACATAGTGACTCTCTGCGACCCATAGATGAATTAAGAATAATAATATTTAGACTTATGCCCTTGACCTACATTCCTTGTCATTTGGTTTGACAGAATTTGTATTTGAATTAAGACCCGTAGGAATTATGTTAGGTTGGTCCTCCAAAGGGCATTTCAATAAATTATTTCTTGGGAGAATAGTATAATCTTCTCGATAAGAGATCTATTAGACCCTTGGAACAAGTTTTCGGTTTAGTTTTACATCATTGTGCTTTCAAAACACTAAAGTAGTTATGATATTGATACTCAGGAGTAATCAATGGTAATACAGAATTCAATATAGCATTTTATCTTATTTAAACTAACTTGGGTTATTAATCTCCTCAAAATGGTTTTCAATGAATTTTCATGAATATCGATGCATTGATGCAATTTATGTACTGTTTTAATGAAAATGCAATCTGATGATGAGCATTTACAGTCTTTTACACCCCGACTTTATGAAGCAACTTTAAATATCTAACACATTAGAATGCTTCCTCAAGCAGCTTGTATAAGCCCTTCTTGTCAATGATTAACCCTTCATGTTGAAGCCAACAGCAATTTCCTTTGTTTTTAAAAACTTTTTAAAGAATTTCTAATTTTTTTCTCCTAAAAGAAAAACATAAATGAGATGCATGGCTATAATTTGGCACATTTGTTCCACACTTTTCTAGTGGAACCCTAGCTCTAAACAAGAGTGCAAGTATTAAATGAACTCAAACTTACCTTAGAACAACTTAAGTTACATGAAGTTCAGCTCAAACCTTCGGTTTGATGAACGGAGAAGTTTAATCAGTTCAGTTGTTTGGCTTAATGAACCAAGAAACTTAATTTGACAGTAAGCTTATTGAATCAGGAGAATTTATTAGCTTAACTGTTAGAGATTGTTGATCTAATATGGTACCATGGCCCTAGGCTTATGAGTCAAGAGCAAAGGGCGTCAATTTAGCCTTTGGGCTTGTTCAACTACCAAGAAGATGCTAATTAAATTGTCATAAATTTCAACCATGCCACTGGCACCTTATGCCAAGCAATGCTCAATAACAACGGTACAATAGTGTACATAACAAGTAATTTAATATTCCTAAAACTCCATTTATCAATGGTTATGCTAAAAAGGTAAATTGGACAACCTAGCACAATGTTGAGTGAAATGCCCCTTCACACAGAAATACAAGAAATGTAATTTCTTCATTGATTCAAGAGAATACTGTCAAAAAAGTCCCCTGACCAATTACATGAAGCTATTTTAGTCCCAAAGTATATAAAAATGACAATTCCCAAAATACCCATAGAGAACAACTTTAGCCCCCATTAAAAGACTTTGGTGACAAAATTGACTTTTTTATAGACTCAGAGAATAAAATGACCCGCAGCGAAGAGTCAGGGACCATTTTGACATTTTTCTCATTGATTCGACATCCATCAAAAATATACTATGAAAAATGCATTATGATTATGAATTGTTCCAATAATCCAAGCGATCAGATGACAACTCGCTAATGTATTAGCCAAGCAAATAAAGAACAATAGTTCTCCAAGTAGGGATAGAAGTAGAATTAAATTATTTAAGAACAAGTATTTAGATGAAAGTCCATACCACAGTCAAATGCAATGACGGGCTTCAACTTGATTTCTTCTTCCTGAGAGGAGAATCAAATAGTCATGGTTAGCTTATTTTGAGGGATGGATATGGTACAAATTAATAAAGAAAGATTTTCGTACATACCACTCAATTCATATGTATTTACTTATCTGACAACTAAACTTTAATTTTTACATATCATCTTGCCTATGGATGAAAAGATGTAATTCACTTTTTAAAGTTAAAATAGTGGTATTTTTTTATGTCATATAAAAGATTTGGGTGGTAGAAATGTAAAAAAGTAAAGTTTGCGTGTTAGATATGTAAATACATAGGAATTCGGTAGTATGTACGAAAAGCCCTTTTAATAAATGATATCAAGAAAGGGAATATGCAAATAATGATAAGCGATGTAACTCGTAATCTTTCGCACACCTTTAACCTAAGCTTTTTGGCTCTTTTAGTGACATGGCGCTGAGAAAGCTCTCTGCTTTGTTGGTCCTGTTCATAAACACAAGATTAACCACCACACACATAATGACAGTTTGAATTAACCTTGAAAGAGCAAGTTAATTAAACATCGTGCGTTATGTAGAATAAAAATTCATCACTGTTACAATTAGAAAATAATAAAATATTATTCATTTAGTTTTTCTACAATTATTAATTATAATATTTATAAGCATATTTTTAGAATATTTTTTTTGCTATAAATAACAATCCTGCCCAATAATAAAACAGGATCACTGAACCACTGGAGGATCTTCAACTGTAAGCATGAAGTTAAGAAAATAAAATAAAATAAAAACTGTCTAAGGGAAGTTTAGCTAACTATGTTAACCAATGAACCTAAAAGGCTCATTAGTAATTTAATGATAACAAATTAACTTTAATGACAAGTAATGCTTTCCTATGTTATTATGCAGGACAATCAAAATGGGGTAACCATAAGCATCAAGAAGCTTGAAGAACATACACATGGATGATCAAATCAAGATAAGGACACTTACATACATACCACCCCATTCCTATATATTTTCATATTTAACACCTAAATTTTACTTTTTACAATTATCCACTCCAAACTTCCATATCACATCAAAAAGGACATTATTTTAACATTCAAAAAGTGAAATCCACCTTTTCATGCATAGGTAAGGTGACATACAAATAAAAATTGAAGTTTGGATGTTAGATATGTAAATACATAAAAATTAAGTGGTACGCATGTAAATTTTTCATCAAGATAATTCCATGTTTCAAGTCCAAGCTTAAAGTAGCTGCGTGCATAAAGAAAGAATAAACAAAAAGGCATAACTTAAGATAGTTGTATTGATAACTTCTTAACTGTATTTATATTTCAACTTTTTGAGTTCGTCAAAAAAGGGTTAATTAATGAAAATCAATCATTTAAACATAATTTAAAGAATTTATAAGCGGCATAGAGTTGTCTATTTCTATGGAACAATTATTATATATTGTCAACATGACCAGTTTCTTCCAAAAAAAACCTTCTTTTTAAAAGCATTTGATATTTTAAATCAAAATTTTTTAACATGCCTCAAAATATTATTTATTACACTGGCATAAGTAAATGAACATAATAGCCAATTCTAGAACTCTAGCAGCATATGGCATATTCTAGGAACTTGTGGCAATATGCAATTGTATTTTAGCGTGTTAACATTAATATTTTGCTCCATATGTACTCATCATCCAAATTAAAAAAGAATGGATTAGAAAAAAAGAATTAATACTTCTACCATTTCATTGAGCCCTCTTCTCCACTCTCTTCTTCCCTATTGCACATTGCGTATCTATTTCTGCTATTTTAAGGGGCCAAACTTCAAATCAAGTCAAATCCATAAATCAAACACGGATCAAGAGTCTGCTTGACAAACATTAGGCTTTCCTCGTTCTCAAGATGTAAGTCCCACTATTGGACCATCCAATGCGATAAACCCTAACCAAATTAACAACATAAAACCAAAAATCAAACCCCCACCAAAAGAAAAAAGTAATCAATTGGGTAATCTTACCTGATAAGGTAATGCCGTATGGCCCACCTTTTGGCGTTTATCTACTTAAAAATTGAAAGTAACACTTGTGGGATTTCCATTAGAGATATAAACATCAACACAATCACTCAAGGTATATTCAAAATAAATAAGATCATTAAATTATGCCTAGTGCTTAATTCTTTCAATGAATGTAAGCAACCCAAGATAAAATTGAACTAATTTGAATGTTAACAAAGCCCATCAATCTGAAACGGACACGGGGCTTTCAGGACAGACAAAGGGGCGAAATGAGTGGCTCTTAGGCACGGGTTCCCAAAGAGAGTTGAATCATGTGGTTCAACAATTGTTGGTCCAACAAGGAGGCTAGACTGGCCGCCCCGCCTATCGAGCAGAAATGGGCGCTCCTACCCCTCCTTTTTTCTCCAATTCTGATTCTTGCCTTCTTGGTCACCGCCAACCCCTCCCTTCCTTTTCTAGTGATTTCCCAAGGGGGAACTGAAAGCATTGTGCAGACCATACAGAACGACCCGATTATTTCATAAGCTCTAATCACTGATGAGTCATTACCCACTTGGAACCGTGAGAGACTCGCTCTTTGCCCTGTAGCTTAGCGAGAGCTTTGAAGGCAATGGGACGATTATTATTGGGCATTCCCCAAGATATAATTAACCAAAAAGATATGTTCCTTTGAGAGTGTTCTTGAATCAAGATAAATACAAATTTGGTTCTCTGGTTACTTGGGTAGATTATTTAGATATTCTTTCGTGGATATCCGTTTCAAGTTATCTCGATCCAATTCTATTTGGACTTACACCATTGACCTATAACACAAGGTTTACTTCCCATAAGCTTTTAAGGTTCTTTATAAATTTGTCTGCCTAGTCTCCATCGTAATCCCCTCTTTTATGATCCCTCCTCTTCTCTGAATTGTTCCTTAAAATCAAATAAGAGAATTCTTTGGAAAGGGAATTTTATGGTGATGATTAGACAGGTTGACGACTCCAACTTTACAAAAAGAACTAAAACACACCTTAAGAGTCATGTCTTTAACCGAGCAGGGCGTCGTGGAGGAAGTCAACAACGAGAAGAAAGCTGAGGAACAAGGTGAGATGTATCACTTGCCACCCGATGAAGGAGAAGCACTTTTGGTTTGACGGATCCTACGGGTTGAGGATACGAGGTATCTACAGTGGCTTCGCAACAATATCTTTTACACTCATTGCATGGTGAACGGAAAAGTATGCAGTCTCATCATCGATGTGAAAACGGAAAGAATTAGCATCCACGCAGATAGAGAAAAGTTGGGTCTCATGACTCAGAGACATTCACAGTCGTATTCACTGACGTGACAAAAGAAGGAGAATCTGGACACCATCGACCGGAGATGTTCGGTGGAGTTTTCGATTGGGAGTGAGTTGAGAATCAGGTGTGGAGTGACATGGTCCCCATAGATGACTATCACCTTTTGTTCGGGAGACCGTGATAATTCAACCGTAGAACTCTGCACAATGGATTCAGAAGCACCTACGCCTTCACCAAATAGGAAAGTACATCATCCTACTTCCTTCGATAGAGCCCGAGAACACAAGAGTCCTTGTCAGTCGAGCCGCATTTGTGGGACTAGTTTTGGTGAGGACATTGATTAAAAATTTGAGAAACCAGTTACAGACAAGCACAAGCACGACAGAGAACAATTCAAAATATCAGGGTCGATAACTTGTCACCAGTGCCACCCCCATATAGGAAGGTTCATGTAACTCTCACTTCAGATCTGATTAGGTCGATCATGGATGACCTTGGAAATATTCAGTAACAGAGGAGAGACATGCAATTCAGTTCAGTAGTAGACTCACAAAAAATTGGACATATGTGGATGTTTGCTCGTAAATGCATGAAGATCCTCAGGGGTTTAGGGGTACGGTGCAGTCGTCGGTGGAATCCAGGAGCTTCGGGGACTTCAGTCAAAGAGGCCTCAACATTTGGAAACACAATAGCTCCATCAACAACAACAACAAACAGGCAGAAGCTTCAACAAATTAGGTTGAAGCTCACTCAACACCAGGAGACTGGCGCAAAGCTCTCAACATTGATGTGGGGCTTGCAGACAACGACAAAGAGGCAAAACGCGGGGCTTTTAGGTGTGGGACCCCAAAAAGAGATGAACCGTGAAGTTCAGCATCATGTCGGTCCAGTTCGGAGGCTGGGCCAACCGCCCAAACTATCGAACAGAAATAGACGCTTCTGGCGCTCCTGCCACTCCTTTTTTCTCTTATTCTAATTCTTGCCTTTTTGGTCACCGCCAAACCCTACTTCCTTTTATGGTTGTCACCCAAGGGGACCTTCCCTTCCTAGTTTATATATTAGCTATCATACATGTGTGTGTGTAAAATTAGGGTTATATTTTTGTGAGTTTCATTTGAGAGTTCTGTATAAGACTTTAGTTTCCCTTGCGAGCGCTATATCTGACGACAGGTGGAGCTCCGGTTGTATCCTACTCTGAGGTGGTGATGTATCCTCTCGGATTTCTTCCTTAACTCATCCCCTTCTCTCCACTTAGCCGTCAGCCACCGCTATCCCTTCCTGCTGGTCGGTCGCCCCTTTCCCTGCAGCAAAACCCTGTTGTCTTGCAGCCGCCACCATGCACTTTCCCAACCTTCCAAATCCTACCGCCAGCCAATCTCCTCCCCTCCTTTGCCTTGTCGCCTGTTTTCTTGCAACTCTACCTATTGTCGAGCCTCTAACAGTCACCCCGCCATCGTCTTGAAATGCCATAACCTTGTTGCACCTTTCCTAACTGCTACTGCCACTTCCCCTTCCCCTTATAACTGCTACCTCCACTATGAAAACCCTCTCACGACCACCATTGCTGCCTTTGGATTTTCTTATCCGGCCCTAACTGAAGATTAGCATCTATTGCAATTTCTTTTAGTTGAGTCTTGTTTGTAACATTAATCAATTGCTTAATAAAGCTTTTTTTCATTCCCACTGGGCATGAATTAGTCCTACGGTTAGGGCCTGCGGCCAAAAAGTTAAAAAGGAGACATGACAAACCTGGCGCACAGAAAAAAGTCGGAAAGCGCGATCCTGCCCTGCTGATAGAATGCACCTCCCATTTTTGTAAAACCTGAAAGTTCACAAAGCCATTAATCTTATATTTTATAACTTAATACACAAAAAAGTGAGAAGTTACAAGTTATTAATATCTAAATTAATAAAATTTCCGCACGAATTTCAAATCGTCCAATAATTAAAGAACATGTTGTTGCAAATCTTTTTACACCATTATTTGTTATTGTCCAGAAAATGGAGTAATAAATCTGATTTATTAGTGAATTAAATAAAATCATAAATCAATATAAGCACAATGAAAAAGCTAATTATAATTGATCTAATAGCTTATTCTGATGAATCATCTTGTTAGAGCTTCGCTTTAAAGAGTATAAAATGATACCGGGATTCAACCCAAGACCAATGGAAAGTAAATATGATACCAGAGTTAACCCAAAAGCCCAGGATGTAATAATACTTTAATTGCTGAAATTAAAAGGGTTACAAACACAACACTTAAAAACAAGAAACATGACAACACGACACCACTCTAGAGAGTAGGTCGGCGAGGTGGTGATGCGGTTGTGGGAAGCGAAGGCAAGGGAGTGGTGTAAGATGGACCGACAGCAAGCAAGTGGTTGGTGGGATAGGTTGAGCGGGTGGATGGAGGGGAGCTTGTGGATGAAGTTGGTGACTGCCGGGTAGAGGCTGCAGTATGGAGTGCTGCAGGCAGAAGGGAGGGTTGCATCTTGTTGGTGGGCTGAAGTAGGAACTGTTGTAGGGAGGCTAGCAGTGGGAAAGGAAGGTGCAATTGGGAGGGCCTGGCAAAGAGAGGTTAGGAGGAGTTACGGCAGCCTGCAAGAAGGCTCTACTAAGGAGTTACCAAGGGATGACGGGTTGGAGTGGTGGCTGAAAGCATGTCGTTGTTGGAAAAGATAACCGGAGGGATGCCAGAGCAGCAACAGCTAACAGGAAAAAGAAAGATACACACCACCGAAGAACGATTTATAATCGGAGCACCTTCTCGTTGTCGGATACATCCCTAGAAGAGAAAAGGGAGATGCCGACAGTAGTTCTGACAGAAAACTCTGCAAAAACTGAACCCTAAAAAAAAGAACAAATTTATAATAGGGGATAACTAGGAGGGGGAAATCCCTTCCCTTGGGCGGCATCCTAATACAAGTAGGTCAGACCCCTTAAATCCCTGCTGAACCGGTTCAACCAGATCAGCTTTCCAGCCCCTACATCAAAATATTATTACTGACTTCAAATCTGAAATTATAATAAAACATAGTGGAAATCTAAAATTGTAACGAAAACAAAACACAACATTAGACTTAGGATAATCCAAAGTGAAGGTGGTGTCAGCTAGGGGACTAGAAGGTGGCGGGGAGGTGGAAAGAGGCGGTTGGCAAGCAGGGACAGCAAGGTAGAGGCGGATTGGGGGATGGAGCAAGGAGCAGGAAGAAGCAAACAGCAGGTAGCTGTTTCAGCGAGATGGAGGGGAAAAAACAGTACCGTTGCTGTTATTTAGAGCACGGCAGAGATGGAGCTGCTAGGGGAAGGAAACCGGTGTGAAAAGGAGATGGGTACGGATATATAAAGAGTACACACCACCGCAGGACAGAGATATAGCTGAAGCATCACCCCCATTGGGCGGCACTTCCAAGATAATTAGAGGACCGGAAGACCCCTCAGGAAATATGGACCAAACCGATCCAGATACAGACAAACGCCTTTGTCATAAAATGTATACAAAGATCAAGTAAATTAATAATTCCATCAGAAGTTTATATGTTCGATTTCTTTAGCGCCAAAAAACAAACCTATTGAATTATCTAAAGCTTTAAAAACACATACGAATAATATTATATTAGATGATGAGTCATCTAACTAATTTAATCATCAATGTCTTAATTAAAACTTCTTTCAGCCAAGCTCAAACTTGTTTCCAAGCCCCAAAAAAAATTAGGAGCATTTACATACATACAACCCAATCCTTTGTATTTAAATATCTGACAGAAAAGACTTTACATTTTACATTTATGCTAGTCAACTCTTTTGTATCACATCAAAAATGTCACTAATTTAAATTTTAAAAAGTAAATAAATATGTCAAAATATGAATTTTTAGGTGTTAGACATGCAAGTACATAAGAATCAAGTGGTGTGCATGTAAATCTTCCAAAAAATTAAAAAGCCTTGAAGAAATTAAAATTTGAAATATACTCAAGATCGACAAAAAAAAGACAAGTTTAAACAACACAATACTATGCATACCACCCCCGTGACTCGATTCATTGATATATAAGGCGTAAAATAATTTTACTGTAGAGTCTTTATTAGTCAGTTATTGTCTAAATGTACCACAAAGCACATATAGGCACATTAAAAGTAGGGGCATTTACATACATAGCACGCAATATTTATGCATTTACATATGAGAATGTGTATTTCACTTTTAAAAAGGGATTATAGTGCTATCTTTCATATTTATACACTTAGCACTCAAACATTTAATATCACATCAAAAATAGCACTCTTATCACTTTTTAAAAGTGAAATACACATTTTCATGCATAGGCTTAAAGCACCAAAGTGTACGTATTTAAATATGAAAGTTTAGATGTAATATATGTAAATACATAAGAATTGTGTGCTGTGTATGCAAATTTCCCTAAAAAATAATCAAGATCCTATAAATGTGGGCTCCTTGAAGACTCATCTCAAAATCAACACCAACATGATAAAAAGCAATCAACATGCTGTAGCCAGCAATGCTCCACATCATACAAATCCCGCCGCTTATCGTGCAAAATTTTATGAGCACAAATACTTCTAAAGGAGATTAGTATATTTATTCGAATATTTTTGGGATTCTCGAATCAGATTCAATGTGTTGTTGGCTCCAGCTTGCCTCAAAATCCCGACCCATTCACTCATGCTGAGTAGAGGGGTTAAATTGGTAGTTCATTGTATATTTTATGATACGGACCTTGGCATAAACATTCTAATTTTTAGTGGAACAATTCACATTTTGACAAACATATATGACATATTGTGATTTATTGCGTTAATTTTTTTCCTTAAAATTAATGTGAACGCCCAGAAATATATTATAAGCATTTACATACATCTTACACAATTCTTATATATTTACGTATTTAACACCTAAACATTCTTATTTACATGCAGACCACCCTAATCTCACATCAAAAATACCATAATGACGTATCACTGCAATCTTTGTAAAAGTGAAATACACATTTTTTATCATAGGTTATGACACCAAAATGTTATGAGTCTAAAATATTAAACTTCAGGTGTTAGATATAAAAATAGAAAAGAATTGTGTGGTATGCATGTAAATTCCCCAATATATTTTTTGTGATTTGATACAGTTAGTAAGACGGATAGTTGCACTTCTGTAAGGTATATTTATCAATGCCAATAACAATATGGGTGCCACGCGTCCGTATTTTTTACAGGCCATGTAACCATAGTGAGCCCATTTTTACCTTCAATTTTTTGTATATATATGCTCCATACCAGCTACCAAATCTTTAAGTAAATATAAATCCAAAAAGATAACATAAATAGCTGGACGCCAAAGTTTCTTTATCTTCATTGACATGCATGATGAATGGTAAAGACTAATAGAGTCATCAACAAAGGCTAGCAAGAAAAAAGAAGTTGAAGAAATTCAAGTAACAGGCCAGGCAATTAGGAAATATCTACAAAATAAAGAATTGATAATTATATGACCTTAAGCACAATGGAGGAGCACTATGCCCACTTCGAAAACGCAACAGACGAGCATCTCCATCTGTCGTATCGAAAATCCACATCTACAAATAAAAAGTTTAGAGTACGAGAATTGGTTTAAAACTGCAAACAACTTCATCAATAACCATAGAAAAAATAAGGCCACAATCCTTTTAAATGAAGATTGAAAAGAGGCTAAAAAGATATGAACATCATCAAGAAATTGAAAAACGTGGCCCAGAAAAAAACTCATTAATCTAAAGACACCATATAAGGATGCAAATACAACAAGATCTTTAAAAAAAAATTTGAGTTCAAAGCTCGCTTAATTAGCATTAAAAATATATGTTTCAAAAAAAAAAAATTAAATGAGCTTAAGGAATAATGCGTTTGAAGCTTATTTTTAAAGCTATGGAGTTCACTCTACTTTTTTTTATGTTTTTATTGTTCTTACAACATTACAAAAATGTGAGTTCACCCTGCTTGCTACTCTTCAAAACTTCATCCAATGACTGGATCGCCTCCCTTCCTAAACTCAGTGTGAGTCGCCCCAAATCGGAAAAGAGCAAATTTTTATGTTTTACTTCATTATACAACGAATTTCCTAAAAATGCATGTTTAATTTTATAGTCATATATTTTAATTCAGGAACATTGCAAACTATTGTTAATATATATAAAATTACAAACAACATTAATATATTTTCCTTTGAAAAAAAATCTTTCTTTGGACTATGGCTTATAGTGAAACAATTGAAATGCATATATTTCAAACTAATTATAAATTATTCAATGTTTTAAACATCCATGTACATTATGAATAATGCACATTCTTAATAAAATAATTACACACAAAGTCATGAAGCTTACCATCGTCATTCTGGTCACAAGCATACCATTAAGCTATATTCTTCCGCATCTTTAAAGATTCACAAATTCATTCTAGATAGATTCTTGTATATGACAAAATTGAGTTTATTTTTTATGATCTTATTTTCAATAAATACTAAACTTTGTCGCCCTCATATAACCAGTTTACTATCTATTCTTTTCTCTTTAAACATCAATCATAGTATATTCATTTCTACGACAATCAACTTAATAATCAAAGACACGCTAACTACTATTTTTACACTCTATACTAAATGCCTCTTTTAAACCACAATACAACCTTTTTTATGTTTCAAAAAATACACATCAAATTCATTTCAAACTATGTTTGTGAAATTTGAATTATATAAACAAGACTATCTGGTAAGAATAAGTATCCAGGTAGGCAGGTATCACAGCATAAAAGGCATCAAAATGCAAAACAGCACCATTCATAAGTGTATATGCTTCATAGAATATTTGAGCAAAATTGATTTTCTTATTCAAAAATCTGGAAAATCATAATTTTGATTTACGCATGAAAAGTTTGAGGAACAGAAATTTATTACACATGTACCTCCTCTATGGTTTGAGGAGTATATGCAACAGGCTTGCAGAAGAACTTGTCAACCATTATGAGAGTAGCAAAGCCATTAGTTTCATGCTAACATTTCATTTGGTTCCTTTCATTCTAAAATTTTTTTACCCAAGCTAGAAAAAACATAGGGGCAACCACTTAACGCATATTGACCTCCATCTCCAAGTAGTTTAATATCCTGTAAATCATAGTGCTTCCCAAGTCTTTGTCAAAGCACCTTACCTTTTTAGTAGTCTGTTTCACTAGTTGGGAACTGAATACCATCCTCTCTCCAAGCTCTAGCCAAGTGAGGTGTAATATACATTTCAATCCATACGGGTGAACTCCATTAAAAAGAGAAGTCGCTCCGAGTAAGCCCAAAAATTAAGCCAACTCATCCTGAGCAGACCCTCCAACCTCTAGGTGCTTTATGCTAATTGCTTGTTGATTGGGAAGATTGCTAAAGTCAAATTGAGACCCATACCATCCTAACTTGTTTCCATAGTCAGGAGATAAACTATCATCTGTGTCAAAGAAAATAAAATCAAGTGCACATGCGACCTAGCATTTCTTCCATAGTCAAGTGGTAAACCATCCATTTATGTCCAACAATATTAATGGAGAAGAATAATGGCATCAACATAAATTTGAACTGTTATGACAATGATCACAACTTAGCAAATAGACAAAATATAAAAACTTTTGGCGAGTCGATCAAAGATGGCCTAAATGGTATCATTCCCTTGTGGCATCCTTTGTAGTCCTATGCAAAATACACAGCATGTTCCCAATTATAATGGGTCGTTGACATAGGTTGTAATAATCTCATCAGCCATTAAAGGCATACAAGTTTGGGCATTAGAATGTTATATTTATCATTATTAGCTAACTGTTCATTTATCTGCATCAAACTCCCTGAATATGGTCATAATGATACGTGCATATGAGCATGATATCAAATCAACCTCCTTCCGCCCATAAAAACAGCAGAGATTCCCAATGTTGCCTAATCTGCATCAAACTCTCTGAAAATAGTCATACATAATACGTGCATATGAACATGATATCAAATTCAACCTCCTTCAGCCCAAAAAAAAACAGTAGAGATTCCTTATGTTGCCTAATGGATTAAATAAATCTCAATTACAAGGGGAAAAGATTCTATTAAGGGAAATTTACATACTAAGCACAAAATTCTTATGAATTTACATATAACTTCCATATTTACATACAAAACACTTGGGTGCTTTAAACCTATGCATCAAAGTTTATGTGTGAGACATGTAAATACATAAGAATTGTGTGTTATGTATGTAGATGCCCCTTTAATTTAATAATGCCAATGTTAGTTGGTGCTTATTAACGAGGACGAATCGTAGTAAAAAAACATGGCCACTTAACCAATGATGCATATAATAAAATAGAGAAGCATAAAATTAAACATCGAACATAGTTCACAGAATAACCAAAATGTAACAAAATATAAGATAAATATCTCTTTATACAATATGAATGAGTCAAACACTTACTTTTATTGAATTGTCCGCCGCGGAACTCATAAGAACAGGTTCATTAGCAAAGAAATGAAGCGATGTAATTTGACCATCATGAGCTTCCCTAATGACAGATTGAAGCCTTCTCTTCTCAAGGTGCCATATACTAATAACACCTGATGACCCTCCAGATGCTAGAAGAGGTTCACCATCTAATACAACAAGATAAATTAAGAGATAGAAAATGTTTTCATAACTAAAAGAAAATTAACTTATAGGAAGATTTACACACATAACACACAATTCTAACACCCAAAGCTTGACATTTATACTTATAACAGCCTAGTGTCATAAACTTATACAAAATAAGGTTTATTTCACTTTTAAAATGGTAGTCATGGTGGTATTTTTGATGTGATGTTGAAAGCTTGAGTGGTATGCATGTAAATATGAAAATTTAAGTGTTAGAAATCTAAATACATTAGAATATACGGTATGTATGTAAATGCCCCCAACTTTTAACACTCAAGAAAGAATGATTTAGAGAATGATAGTTTCAATATGTCCATAAGCACCATTATCACAAAGAACTAAAACATGATAAACCTAAAATTAGGACGTAGGCATGTAGATTTACCTACATACCACACATTTCGAACACACAAAGTTTGATATTTACACTAGTAACACCTTAGTGTCATAAACTTATGCAAGAAAAGGTTTATTTCACTTTTAAATAGTAGTTATGGTGGCATTTTGGATGTGATATTGAAAGCTTGAGTGGTATGCATCTAAATATGAATATTTAAGGTAAGATATCTAAATGCAATATTATTATGTAGTATGCATGTAAATGTCCCAAACTTCACGAGAAAGAATGATCTAGAGAATGATAGTTTCAATATGTCCACAGGCACCATTCTCACAATGACGTAAAACATGATAGACCTAAATTCAGGAAGTACGAAGATAGAATAAAACAAATCAAAATTTCAAAAAGCATTAGGACAAGATCATACCTGTCCTAAAAGATAGTGCAGTAACAGCACCACGTGTGGAATGGGTAAAGGAAACAACCTCCTCATCATAAAGAACATTATGAACATGGACTGTTCCATCAGAACAGCCAATAGCAACTACATCTAATGCAGGCGATGATACACAACAATGCGCAGTGGAGTTCCATCCTTTAAATTCATAAAGTTTCTTCCTGGTGCTGATATTCCACAACTGTAATGAACCGGCTTGGCTGCCCAAAATTACCTGTTTTAAGCATGATATGTTTTGAAGATATTATAATGAGGGAAATGTGAATTATCACTAACTGGTAAAACAATCTTAACAAGTTTATCAAACTAAGGGGCAATTTGGGATCACTTTTCTTTTTTTTTTTTGTTTAATGTTTTGATTTGGAATAAAACATGTCTGTCATAGGGGTGTCAGCCTAACCCAAAATTGACCCAAACCCAACCTGAAAAAATTAAAGGGGTTAGGATTCCTAACCCTAACCCAAACCAGACTTAAAATTATTCAAGTCAATAACCTGAATTTTTCGAGCCGGGTTCAAGTCGAGCTGACATGTCAGGTCATTTTTTGACACCCCTAGTTTAGCATATTTGGTTAAGATATGATTGTTTTCAAAAACACTCAAAACACCTAAAAATTGCTTTGAGTGTTTTCAAAATTATGGGTTTGTTTGGGACAGCTTACGCGTTTCAGGATAAGCTACTTATCCTGAAATGCAGCCCACAGGTCGACCGCAGAAGTCGACCCACGACCTGTGTTTGATGTAAAAACTCAAAACACAGTTTCGAATAAACTGGTGAAACGCGCGAACCAAACAGTACGCCCGCACTTATAAGCTGCCCCAAACAGGCCCTATATTAACATGTTTTTAGAAATTAAAAATAAAAACATGTCAAAAGCTCACTAAACAAAAATATTTTTAAAAATAAAAGAAAAGAAAAAAACACAATAAATCCCAAACAAGCCCTAAATCTTCACCTACCTTGTTCAAATAAGTATCTGGGTGTATAATACAAGTTGGTAAGAAGCCTTCTTCCAGCTTCATATGACCAACTGCCTCAAGGTTCTTCTTAATTTCTTTGAAAGGCCAGATGAAAATATTGCCTTTAGCATCAACACTTAAGACATAATCTCCAAAAATAAGCAACAAATTAACCTTTTCCTCATGCTTGCTCCATGTCGCAACCTGAAAGAAATAGAATTCAAGCACAATCTTTGGAAGGAAATATGATAGAGAAGATAAAACATTAGTTGGCAAGAGAACTGTTTTCAAAACTTCCACTAAGGATAAAAAAATTGGGGCATTTATATGCATAACACACAATTCTTATGTATTTACATTTCTCACCTACACATGGCACTCAAATCTTAAACAGCAATACTACCAATTTATAAAAGTGAATTGCACCTTTTCATGTGTAGGTTTTAAGCACCAAAGTATGTATCTAAATATGAAGTTTATGTGTTAGATATGCCTACACATAATTGTGTGTCAGGTATGTAACTTTCCTAAAAAATTACCAGAAAAAGTTAGTATGGCATATTATGAACAATAGTCGGGACAAACTGATACTGAATTTATGGTTGAAAATAAAAGTTAACTTTGAGCACTCAAAAACAGCATTTTAACAAAAGAGTTGCACAATGTTACGATAAAAATG
This sequence comes from Phalaenopsis aphrodite, assembly GCA_003013225.1. NCBI lineage: Eukaryota > Viridiplantae > Streptophyta > Magnoliopsida > Asparagales > Orchidaceae > Phalaenopsis > Phalaenopsis aphrodite. The sequence continues at coordinate 554,932 of NEWO01000105.1, read as the reverse complement.
TTGCATGTGAAAAGCTACATGTACATCCTTCTTGCACATTGGTACGATATGGCATTAGTTCTAAGGCTTATTTCTGCACTACTATACTTCTAATAGGTACTGAATTAAGTAAACTGCAGTTTTAATTATTACTAAAAAATGTGAGAAACATTGACTATAAAATTAGCAAAAGGGAAGAGAGTATGCAAAAGCAAATATTTAGATAAAAGACAGCTATACAAAAGGTATAACAAATGCAGGTCCTGCAGATCTATTATACATGGTAACTGGCAAATGATGGCGACAATAAATTCCTAAATTAATGATTACTGGATTAAATGCAGGGCTGCTGATGAATGCCATGAATTGTAAACTAAAATGGATTTAGAAAGAAAAATTGCAAAATAAATACATAAGAAAAAAATAGAACCAATGTGCAAATAATAAAAAGTAAAGTAAAAAAAGCTTCGTTTAAGAAGGGAAACAAACCAATGTGCAAATAATAAGAGAAAAAATAGAAAATGTTAAGTTTAAAAATATTTGATGGAAAATTCTGCTCCACACAACCTATAAGGCAATAACTATTAACAAGAATGAAGAAGAAAATATTATAAATTTAATCACAAATACTTTAGATCTTAAAGAGATAATTATGAGACTAAATTGTCAAAAAAGTCCTTGGTTTAATCCCAGAGTACAAAAGTGTCAATTTAGTCCCCCATACTCGATTAATATGGGCAGAAATAGACTATTTCAACCCCAATTTAAAAAATCTAGGGACTAATTTGGCACTTTTATGGGCTTTGAGAGTAAAATAGCCCCATGTAAACAGTAAGGGGGACTATTTTGACACTTTACTCATAATTATGATGATTGGGATAGGCATGGTTGTCAACCCACGTGATTATGATGGTATAAAAAAACATTGTGCATATAATAATAAAACAAACATATTTGCAAAGAAAAAAATCAACATTGCCGGCACCTACTAAATATACATCTGGCCAGAAATTTATTGCAGTTAAAAAAATGAGACCGAGTTTGTAACTTCTGAGATACAATAGCAGACAAATAAAAAAGCGATTCATGATTGTAGCATCTTTAACTTTTCTATTGCTTTATAGGAGAAGATTTTCTTATTTTCATTTGTATGTAAAATCCATCCAAACTTTGTCTATGCTTCGCTTTGTTGACCTCATTTTTAGTGAGGTCTAGTCTTTCTCTTAGAGTTTAGGATCTAGTCTTAGGAATCTCCCTTTGACTATCCTAGAACCTTAGAAATGGGACTCACCTCATTTTAGAAATTTAACCTACTTCTGTACCCTTTTAGAGTTTTGCGTGTGTGGTATCGACTTCTAGCGCTTAGAAGGGTGAAAGCAACATGAGGGAACACAAAAGGAGTCTCGATAGGATCTTTAAGCCTTAGAATGACCTTTTCCACAATTTGCACTCCCGCACGCACAAACTTCGCAATTCAGAGAGTCGACATGTCCGATCACTACAATTCGCACCGCTTGCACCGCTATCTGTCGAGGACTTGAATAGATTTTGGAGACGATCGATTGCAGGTTGAAATGTTATAAAATTTAAATTTTAACGTGTTTTTGACCCGATTGTCGACGATGTCGTCCGAGCGACCCCGGATGACAAAACGGGTTGCACCGGTGCGTCCGGAATGTCGATTTTGCCTAGTAAGGACACCCATTTTGCGAAGGCGCTGCGCACGAATAAATTGCATGGGATTATACACACACACACACACACACACACACACACACACACA